>WEIT01017991.1:0-10393 GCA_013389985.1 Dryoscopus gambensis
TGACAGAGTGTACAAGAAAGAGGGGAATGATGCACGTGGAAACAGCAATACCTGACTGCTCCCTCCCCATGCTATGGTGATATGGAAGAAACCCCTTTCTCCCTAGAAGAGATGCCCTTCCCCTTGCCCCTGGCAATAACGGGAGGTGGTATAGAATAACCTCCTTCTCCTGGCCATGCCCCCTCCTGGCACTAGCAAAAATTATTCCAGTCCTGGCTGGGACCAGGACACTGGGAAAACATAATGTGTCTAACAGGAGACATCCTGTGCTGCTGTCGCTTTCATGTTGTCCAAGTGCTGTGGAAGGTGACACAAGTGTTTTTCCTGTTTATTCCCAGACTGGTTTTACTGTTCTTGTTTATCAAATGTGTATATTATATAAGTGGTATGGTAAAGAATATAGTAAGCTGTGAAGAACAGCACAATCTGTTAGTCTAAATCAGCAAGTAGGCTGTACAAACCTATCTCTTCATAAAAAAGTAACTCTTTGTAAGAAAATGAGACATCAGAAGCACTTTAATGTGCTGACTTCATTTAAAAGGACATATACAAATCTCCTTCCCATTTCCAACTTGAAATAAAAGGTTTAGGTGTTTCACTATGGAAACCACTTAGGGTTTGTAAACTGCAATACTGCAGGTGAGCTGCACAGAAAACTAAAATTAAGATGCACCCTTTTCTTTAACTAACAGTACAAAGAATACCTGCTGGGTTTTTTAAAGCAAGAAACAAATATGAATATTTGCCAAAAATTAGATGAATAGCAGTTTAGCTTCCAAAAGTAGTCAATCAAAGTATGACGTTCTAAAACTAGAAAAATCAACAGTCTTAAAGCAAAGTGTACAGTGAAATAGTAAGGAAAAATTATTAATAATGCAAAGCTGACAGAGTTGCAAAAAGATTTGAGAAGGACAGCAAAAACTGGCTGACAGCAAAAAGCCAAACAATGACAGTGACTCACCAGCCCACTTTAAGCAGTGCACCCTAACTAGGAAAACACATCTACTGCTCAGTCTGAAATATTATGTACAAGCAGGCCCACAAATTAGAGTACCAAAACCAGTAAGATGGTAAGAAATCAGTTACTTATAGAATTTACCACTAGACGGACCTTGGTTGTGTATTAAGTGTAGCATTTCCTTAAGTTTGTGACATGCATTACTGTTTCTATTTTTGTATATCAGACTGCCGAAGGATGAGATTCTACACAGTCCATAGAATAAAAAAAAAAAGGTAAAAAAATCCTTGCTTACTTAGAAATAAATTCTCGAAGGCTTTCTTTTTTCTTTACTCATATCTTATGACATAAGACATATTCTTCCTAATTTCAAATTAATATCCATTCATTGGTATTTCTACAGCACAACTGCCCTTAAAGGGTTGGAAAGAGTAGGTACCAAACTAAATGAACAAGTTCAGATTCTTCTGAGCAAATATTTTCACTTAAAGTTTGTACAGCAAAGAAACATAAAACCAAACCAGAGAAGTAATTCTGCCTCTACTAAAAAATAATTCCAAGTTTTTAATGAAAGAAAAAATCTGAAAGCATCTGAAAGTATAAATAACATATGATGAAGTTTTTACATAGCCTTACTTTTAAGTCAAGAAAGGACCATAAAGACCACACTGCTTGATCTGAAATTTCCCAGAAAGTGAATTTAATTGTCTTTCAGAAAGACACAAAGCTTTATCTTAAAGATGAAAAACTACAGAAGTTGCTGTTTTTCCTTGTAAATTGTTGGTACGATAGCTGAATTTTCCAAGTACCAACACTGGAAATGGAAAAGTATGCTCATGTAAAAAAAAAACAACTCTATTAAAACAAAATGTGAAAGCACTGATAAAACATTAAATAATCTATATGTAGGAAGTAGAACAGGTGGCCGTGAACGGCACTGTAGATAGGGTAAATATTGTAATGCAAGTAATTGATGAGAGAAGCTAAAAGGATCACAGAATATCATTAAGTGCTAGAGTAAAAAATCCTGTCCAGCTGAACAACCAACCAACCAAAAGAACCGCAAACCAGGAAAACCAAACCAAACAAAAAAACCCCCAAACAAACATCCACTCCCCCCGCCCCCCTGCCAAAAGCCCCCACATAAAGAACTTTTAAATATTTTAGGAGTAAAAGTAAAGCCACAGATAAAAAGAAAGATACCCTACTAAATGTAAGTAAGAAAATTGTAAGTAGCTATGAAAAAAAACCCAAACCAGAAATAGACCAGAATGGTTTCTGCTCCAGTCCTGAAGTAGAAGAAGAAAAGGACATTTCTATTCCCTATGATAGTGTGGTTGGAACTAAAAAACTGGGGATATGAAAAATCATCTGCAACAACCCAAGACTTCATTAGGAGATGCTCTCAAATTGTTCCCAGAGCATCTTTGCAGTATTTCTCACAATGAATATATGTCAAAATCCACATTAGAACATCAAACTTGTATATTAATCCTAGATAACTGCTTGGAAGATCTGTTTCAACAGGATAATGCGTTTGCCAAAAAGGCAGTGGGGCCTGTCTGCTAGGGAATTTTCTTTATCCTAGTACAGTTATGAATTGACTGGAACACAATTTTGTCCCCTACATTCACACTTATTTTATGAAAATACAAATGTTCTAGTGTAAAAAGCGTTATGTGCTATACAAACATAGTATTTCATGGTTTGGACTGCAAATAAAGAATATCAAAGGAAGCAGACCTTTCTTCTGCCCCAGAAAGTTCTTGGCATTAACAGATATTTGATTAAATTACAAAAACATAATTTTACTTCTACATAGTTAATTAATTTTAAAATAGCATGAAGAAGTGGAAAAATAAAATTTATTATTATGGCTAATCATTTCAGGGACTACAAGTATTTCTCAAATACTATTTGTAAGATGCCAATTTATTTTAAGTATCACAGTTCACTGCTTATGCTCCTGGATACAATTGGCAACTAATAAAACCCATCTATGTTTTATTTATTAACTTAGCAGACAGATGTGCACTTACTGAATTTCACATTAATTGCTAATATTTCCCTAAAGCAACAAAGCCCTGAAGGTCTTGTTAGAAATATGTCAACTGAAACTGGAGTTCTCTTTCTGAGTTTGTTTTTTAGATGCAAATGCTTTTACACTTAACTATTCAGACCTTGGGGAAAAAAAAATCTTTTGCCAATGATAGAAACAATTATGATTGAATAAGAGAATTGTCCATTGCTGCTCCTGCAGACCCTCAATATACCACAAGAGCAATTAAATCAATATGCCTCAATTTCAACATAATTAAATCCATAAAAAAATCCACAGACAGCACTGTCAACCTAGTTTCGTAACTATACTGATAGCTACAAAATTTCTGAAAGTCTTTGTATTTCACATGATGCATTTGACTGAAAATCCTGTGTCTTTTAAATTCCTACTGGAGTAACAGGTTCCTTAGTAATAAGCTGGTATTTTAGACTCTTGGCTTCAGATTTTTTTTATTACTTTTTTAAGTCTTTGGAATTTGGAACTTAGCATAGGGTGATAATTTACAAGTACAATATTACTGATCAAATGGCTACAGGCATGTTATCTTTGTTAGTGAAATTCTAGAAATCTGTCTCCTGCTGAGTCAAATGCAATTAAAAAAAACCTGGTACCTTGTACACAGATTACAACAAAATTTGCCACGTTTATTTTATTCCAGCTCCTGCATGCGCAGAAATTCATTGGGAGCCATCACTTCTGCACACATAAACTGCACTCAGTTGCTCACGGAGAATTGAAAACTGCATACTGATACTGATTAAGGAGGAAAAATAAAGTCACGTTCTGTTCTAACACTGAACTGGTTATTTGAAGAAAAAATAGTCATGAGGAATGCATCTTTAAAGACAATACAACCAGTGAAAAACTGAGATCTTTTGGGTGGACAGGTAGTAGGGCTGTATGTAGAGTTAAAAGCAATGTTGCATGCTGCTGTGCTGACAGAATTTCTCATACCTGCAACACTAACAGTAAAGTGTCTTTGAAGCTGCCAGCTAAGATATTTAAAATGTCCTGCACTGGTTCCTCTGCCTTCAAATTCAGGCAGGAGAATCAATCAGGAAGCAGCTCAGGATGACGAAAAACGTGCCAGGGTGCCCAGTCAGCAAAGGATCCTTTCTAAAGGGAGAACTGCTACTCTCTGGCTTGGCAGCAGCTCTCCAGGGTGCTGTCCCACAGGACCAGAGACTGATGGGCTACCAGGGTCCCATGGAAAAGCAGGAGTCCTCCCAGTTGCTCCCCCTGTCAACAGAAAGAATAGCTTTGCCATGGCAACTGTGCTATGTACTCTTCTATGTTTAGTACATCTTATTTTGGATATATCTTTCTGGAGACTGGGTTAAAACAAAAAAATTTCTTCCCCATTCCAATAGTGTTAAGAATCAATAAGACTGAATTGCTGGAGCAATCTCAAATACCCTTTTCTTTGTATCTTGATAATCCCTCAAAACTTCTACTTAACTTCTTCTTTGAATATCTTACAGTGCAATTTAAAGCTGTTCAAACAAGAGCAGTAAGAGAAGGAAAACGTGGATGGCATGAAAACAATCATAAAGTAGTACAGATATTTTAAACTATTAAGATTTCTTTTCTCTTTAAACCAGACATTTGTGTTTGCTACTGAATACATATTACTGTAATTGATGCTTTCTTACAGGAATCATAACATATGTGGCCGTGTCCTGGGGTGACTGTATGATACTGTATTTCCCTATCATCTGCTTATTGCCCAGAAATGGGTCCTGCAGCTTTAAGCTGGGTCCAGAAGAGGGGGGAGAGAAGCTGGGCGAATTCTTCAGCGCAGTTTGTGTTCAAGGACTCACACTCCCCCACATCCTCACTGCTGCAGAGCTGAGGGAGCACCTCTGGCTTTTAGCTAGCCTGTTAGCTGAGGCAAGAAATTTTTCCCAGGACTGTGGCTTCTTAGTCTTCTTCTTCTGGAACTGTTCAGCTTTGCTCTGGTCCAAAACACCAGAACACTGCCAGGAGCCCCACACCGTGGCCTGGAGGGGAGGCCCTGGGGCACCGCACCCCAGTTCCAGAGGACCTCGGAGAAGCTGAGCGGGACTCTAAAAAATCCACCATCTTTCTCCACAACAAGAAGATTTATTATCTAACATTATTAATTTCTTTTTTCTTGTGCCTGCATGCACCCTCCTTGTTAAATAAATAGGTTTTTTTCACTTTCCTCCAATAAATTCCCTTTGAACCTGTGGGGGAGAGGCTGCTGAAACCTGCCTTCCATTAGAGGACACGATCATCTCAGGACGTTTCCTCCTAATTTGTCTCAAACCGAGACAGGCCGATAAAAAGTTTGAAAATGGAAATAGAATACTTCAGGTTTGCTAAATGTGGTGCACTTTGTGAATGAGGAGATAGAGGAGAGAATCATGTTTCAGAGCATCAGGTAGATGAGACAACCAGGGCAGACATCACTGATAAGTACAGGTAGCATTTTGTAAGTTTGTTTCATAAGCAACAAAAAATGATGAAATCATGCCTTACATAGGGCCATAATAAAAACTAGTGATACAAATTAAGGGCTATGTGAAGAAGAAGCAAAAATTATAAATCACCAGATAAAAGGAAACTCAATTAAACTCACATGACCAAATTCCTAATTCTTGTCTTAAATAGTATTAATTCTAATTCTATTATTTCAAGAGTACCCAAACTCAGCAACTATATATGTTATCCTAGAATAAGTCCAAACATTTAATGTAATTTAACTGAAAAATGGAGTCCTCTAGTGATTGCAACAGGCTCTGAATCTGGTCTCTAAATTTTGAATTAAGCAGTATACAGAATTACTACCAGACCATGAGTTCTAGGAAAAATTTAGTTTCTAACAGATGGGTTTCTTCCTCAAATAAATATTTTAACAAATAGATAATAAATTACAAAACAAAACAATATTTAGTAAATACTATTGATTTGAGTGGATTCAACATAAACCTGGTTGGAAAATTGCTTGCATTTCATCCATAATTTCTCCAACTTACTATACAATTATACTTAAATATAGCACTATATAACTTTATGCAGCTGTAATACTATTTCAGCATATTTTATCAATCTTGATCAGGGAATTTGGTTGGTTTTTGCTTTGTTTTGGTTTTTTATTAGCTGTTACTCAACTTTAGGCAATAAAATTCAAATAGAGAAAGCAAAACCTCATAAGATATTGTTAAAGAAGGAGGAGAATAATAATTGTAAACAATGAGCAGAATCAATAACAGCTTTCAGATTTGATGTATTAATAACACATTCTTAAATTCAGCATCTGGAAAAATCTATTGCCTGTGTAGAAAGGTGTTTGGACTAAATGACTCCCTCTGACCTAGAATCCATGAATCAATAATATAATTTAACTTTCAAATGAATTTTAAATATTTTGCAACGAAGTTAAGAAGTAGGTTCTGAAATTGAAATGTATGCTAAAATACATTTGAAGAACAGCTCCTATGACAAATAGACATATTTAAAAATGAGAAAAAAGGCTCCTGAGTATTATTAATTTTGTCAGCATAAAACAACCCAGAACAGTTCATATTCTTTGAAATGCTATCCAAGTGAACACAGCTGTAATCTACTCATTACTCAGATCCTTACATGTAACGGCGCACAATCTCTGAGGTCTCCATCAATGGTGTAGTCCAGTCTTCAGCTACCTTTTTCTCCCAGTTTCCAAGCCCTCTCTTAAGATTACCATTTCCTCCTCCTTTAGAGATAAATTACATCATACACAGGTGTTACAGTGAATACTGAATATAAGGAGGGAACTCATCAGAAGTAATCTGTCTGAGAAACACAGAATTCACAGGACTCCAAACATGAAATCCCCAAAAGGCTTCCTCTGATGCAAACCAGTCACTTCTGTGCAAAAATTACCTGTTTAAAATGCCTGCCAGAACACATCTGATCTACATCCTGAATTTTTATTACTGCCTGAAGAAAAGTTTGTTAACCTCCTGCAGTTTGAAATCCTAACTGTGGGATGTGCTAGTAATTTTCTAAAATGAATCAAATTTTGTAAATTTTCTGTAAAGCCTCTTTCCTGACTTACTAGCTTTAATTATTACATCCTTATTATACCAATCTCCCCAAAACTAGCATTCACACTCTTAGTTAGAATAGTATTTCAATTTCTTCTAGAACTCAGAAGCAGAGGAAATCTGCAGTGGAGTTTTGCCTCCTTTCCCCCTCTGTGAAAATTTTGACCACAATTATCAATGTTAATATAATATATAAATAGGAGTTTAAGAGTTCAGATATATGCCTGAAAGGGTGCTGAAGTGTTTAATCCCACACTTCACCCTGAGGTAGGTTCAAGAATACTTATGTCACCTCCAAAAGATGCTCATCATCAATGTATTTTAGTACCTCAGTAAGTTTGACATCTAACCTTGATCACCACGTACATTTCTTGTTCACTCCAGTACACAAAAGGATTACTCCTTGTATAACAACTTTTTGTATTCTGGAAGACAATTACAACTGCTCCTTCCCCTCAGTCCCCTCTTTTTACAGGTTATTTTATGGAAACTGACATTTTGTCAACAATACCTCTAAACACACCAAACACGCACACAAAGAAGCCCATGAAGAATACCTATAAAAGATGGAAATGCCCTATTCTATTATTTATTGTATTTGCAAATAGATGCAAAACTTTAAAAAAAAATCCAAACCACAAACTACCAATAATACAGGGTTTTTTTAGTAACCATAATTTAATTTTGACATTTTGATCAACTCTGTCTCATATATCATATGCTGCCTAGTTATATACTAGCACAATTATAATGAATATTACATTACAATTCTATTGAATATTGGGCAACATTTCACAGTTCTCATCACAAAGCAGCCTTTACTGCTTGGCCTGTTTTGCAACACTATCTACAGAAAACAGATGAATTTTGAGAAATATATTAATAATTTTTCCATGATTTCAAAATTACACTTTAAGGGTGATTAGTAATGCTGTACAGCAAATAACAAAATATTATTCCATAAAAAAGATAGTTCTGTAAGCAGTTTAATTCCCATGTGACTCTTTAAAGTCATTAGGGGAGCAGAAACCTCTTCCTTTTTGTTAGTCTTAAATCGTGTATATGGAGAATCTCAGCAGCTTTATGCTTTCCCTGAAAGTTAACTTCCTCTACTTTTTCTATAGTGGTATCTACACTCAAGAGAAACAGGTATAGTTTAGAAGAGCTGTCTTTTGCATGCTAATTAATTTTAAGAACCCATGACCATGGAAAACCGTATCTTAAATAAACAACAGACTGGAATCAGCTCCTACGTTACAGACAGAAAAATAGGTACAAACTTCTAATTAATCACATCCAGACACTCCAATTTAAGTAGATTCTTCTTCCAAGCTAGAATTGAGCAATTCTTGAGCAACCACCATGCAGAATAAACTAGTGGGATACATTCCAAAGGTTGGCCAAAGCATTCACTAGCAGAATCATGAAACTTGAGGAAATTAGGGTCTATGATTCAGACTATGTTCTTTAATATTACAAATAATGATCTTATTTATTTTATATAGTTTCTTAATGTACTACTAGCTCCCTGCTTTTACTAGGAATGGCAATTTTAAACACATATAATGACACCACAAGCCTAATTTGTTTCTTTTATGCCTACAGGTGTTTGTCTGTGGTTTTGGTTATTTTGTTTTTCTTTTTGTAAAGGATTCTTGCTTCTGTTACTACAGAGAATGGATGATGCTCAATTAGAAGAAATATAATTCAGTATTTTTTCTGTTCTTGTTATATGCATAGGCATAAAATGTATAGTATTCAGTCTGTGCTCTGAATACAGAATTAATTCTTTTTTTTTTATGGCAATCATTGCTATAAATCCCACACATATCTCAAATATTACTTTAACTTCATAAATGCTTTTAGAGTGAGGTAATGCTTTCCTACTTTTAAGAAAGAATCTTTAAATACTCAGTGTAGCTGCTAATCCATTTTTGGCTGTCTAGGACATGATTTTACAATGCCTGCTATTACACAGAAATGCATAAATTCAAAGCAAAGCCCATGCTGGCTTCTGTGAAAATTGTGGACACTTACGTCTTCCTCTTCACATACAGAAATAGCCTGAGAAAGAAATCTACAAGAAAAAAGTTTCAGTCTGAATGGTAAACATTTTCCATAATTTACAAAGTGAAAAAAAGCTCTTATGATAAAAACCACTATCATTTACCTGATCTACAGTGTGGGTGAATTTTACTGTGTGAGAATTGATTCTTTTATCTTGTTACCAAGAGAGAAAAGTATTCTTTTCATATTATACCTGAAAATTTAATCTGTTTTCAGCAGATGGTACAATAATGTCTTTCAACAATACAGCATTTATGTGACAGAAGCACAACTCACCAGCCTAATTTCACTATCGGTATTGGAAATACTAACTGGAATTATACACCATATACTTTTGAGAAAAACACACCAATTATCTAGAATTACTTCTTATTTTCAGTGAGAAAGAGTTTTCAAGCTTAAAAGTGCCTTGCTCTCTTCAGCCCCACACTTATGGTGTTACCTTGTCCTGGCTACTCTGGAGCTAAGAGTCTGTGAAAGACAGAGAAGGTTTGGTATGTAATCAGGTCTGAGAAGTAAAAGGAAGGTAATTGTGATGGGGTTTAGGTGGCTGGAAGGGAGGTATGATAACATCAAAGACCTAGCAGTAACACAGTAGTAGCAGACAGCAGTGACGAGACAATGAGAATACAAGATATCTAGACGGACACAGAAGAGAGTGTAATCACAGTGAAGGATCCCCATGTTGATGACTCCTGCTTGTGACAAGCACTGCTCTGGATGTCATTTGAGTTCTCAGTAATCCTTGGTCATTTCCCTGTTCTCTCTGCACAGCCTAATCAGCAGCACTTTACCTCCCGCAGAAGCAAAAAGAATATATGTTCTCTGACACACGTGGACACAAAGAAAGGTTCAGCAAGCTTACCATATAAGCTGCAAGCTTCCCAACTAAACTACACACCCAGATAAAAAATAAAACAGCTCCTAAAAGATCCAAGTACTACAGTTTCCAGATAAATAATTTTGCTAGCTTGCTCAAGTTATTCAAGACCCTTCTTAAAATCAGGCAAGTTCTAAATAGATAGAGAAGCTAATGTGTTGCTTTCCTTGAAACATTCCTTCATTAAAATAATTTAAAAATAACAACAGCAAAGATATGGAACATACTCAAGTATCATTAGTTCTAGCTGTTATTTAAGGTCCCTCTAAAATATCTTTCAGCCCTGGAAGACTAACTTACTGGGTTATATGCTATCCTCCAAGTTTCTTAGGTATATGAAAAGTTTTCTACAGGATGTTTGAGAAAAATGAGGA
>WEIT01017992.1:989-31973 GCA_013389985.1 Dryoscopus gambensis
TGTACTCTGATTTGCCTTGGGGCAGCATTGTGAGCCTCAAATCTCTACATCTTCTCTGTGTCAGCAATAGGGAAGGAGAGAACTGAGTATGGACTGTGCTCCTTATCTGCTTTCCTCATCAAGTCAACACCATTCCTTCTCCTCTTCAGCATAATACCAGGGCAGCTAGTGCAAGAGGCAGACTCTTTCTTACTGCCGGGGGCCTAGGAGTCTTAAGAGTAATACTGGTAGCAAGCAAATTTTATGTTCTTACTCCTTTTTGTTCTCAAACCAATGTTCGTCAGGTGAGGATGCAAGAATTGACACATTACAAAACTGTTCCATCCGGTCCCCATGGGTGTCAGCAGCCCTGGATTGTGAAGCAGGAAGTCTGTATGATGTGAGCATCAGTGACAGTGCCTTGCTGCAGTTCCTACAGAAGAGCAAACAGGACTGTGAGAGATTGGCAGCTCTTCACTGTGCCCTGCTCTACTTCCAACACACAGAAGACTTGGAAATGCAGGTGGGAAAAGAACCTCCTCTAAATTTTTTTCCAGTGACTGACATCTTATACAAAGCAGGGGCAGGGCATGAATGATATCAGCCAAAGAGAAGTCCGGATTCACCTGGCACTGCCAAGAGGCTCATCAGCTCGGCTGCCCTAAACCCCCTCATTGGTCCAGGCTGTCCTGAAAACATTTGTGTGTCTCTATCACTACTCCATGCAAAGTGTTACTACCAAAACCAAAGTTTCTATACTCTCTTACAACACTTGCTTAAACAGAGAGAAGTGACAAGCTCCCTGTTCTCATTCTGACAGATTATTCGGTGGATTTCTGAGAACATGTCAACGTGCCATTCTTTTGACCCCATTCAAGAATTTATCATTGGTAGGTATTTCTTTTCCTACACACTAAGTTTTCCTACATACTCCAGTGGACACTGAAGGAGAGGCCATGGCAGTACAAACTGACTCTTACTTCCGAACTTTTTGGTTATGATTTATGTTAACTGCATTTTGTGGCATTGAGAGACAGTATCAGTAATTTAGAAGATATATAGACGTCTCAAAATCAGATTGGCAGTAAAACTTCTCAAATGCATTCTTCTGTCTAATGGAAAAAATGGATTTATCATTATTTTAGGTCTCTGGAGACTGATTCCTCAGCTCCATTCTCCTCTAGCTCTAGCCCAAATAATTTTTTCAAAAGGATTTGGCTTATCATGATACTCTCTTCTAATAGCTGATTCCTCAGTCTAGCCAGTGCACAGTCTTTGCACAAAGGACCCCTGCAGTGCTGAGCTGCAGCCAAGCATCTGACCTGGCCCTGCAGCCATCTGGACTTCTTTTCCTCCTTTTGTGCACAGAATGGGACTGGTTCCACCATGGAGGAAGCTGTTTCAGAGACAGCAGCAGGATTTATCCCTAAAAAATTGTCAGATAAGGAACTGTGAAGCCTACTCTTGTTAATTGATAGTTTATGCAGTCTTGCCCTTATAAATCTTTTAATGTTACATTCAGCCTCCCTGTACTGCAGAATGTGTCCAGAAACTCAGAACCTGGATAAACTCCTGCCCTACACATCACTGCATGACTGGATTGGGGTAAGATAACAGCTGGTACTTTAATTAATAGCTAGAGGATCTGGTTTTTATCCCTTAGTACAGCCTATAGCTTGTGTGTCTTATCTTTTCACAGATATGTTCCAAATTGATACCTGTGCTTCATGCCTGTTTTAGTTTGCCAAGTCTTACCCTTTGTGGTGTTTTCCATGAGTCAATTTTTTTGTCAACAAATAAAAGCATTTACAAAACCAAGAACAGTTATTACAATTGAATGGATGGTTAAATATCTCAGTTTTCATAATAAAGTATTAATTTATTCCTTATCAAATGAGGTTTATAATAAATACAGACTACACTTAACCACCAAAATCATGCAGTTATTTCCAGGACAAACAGAACTAGTAGAGTTAAGATTTACAAGTAAGTTTGCAGAAGTAAAATAACTTCAAGCAAGACTTTACAGTTAGAGCAAATAGTGTCTTTTAATTTGTCTGCTGTGACACTGTTCTAATATATTGGGGGTTTTTTTTAAATGAGGGCACAGTTTTGGCTAACTAGCTAGTTTCACAAAGGAAATGAGTGATGGGGATTCATTTAGATGCCCCATGTTCTATGCTGAATTATAAGACTATAAATAATTTTTCTGTATTTATAGGTGGTCCCTGGAGTAATATGTGCCACAGACATTATTTCTCTACCGGTGTTAGAGGTAAGTTCCAGTATAAAACCACATTTGTATTTGTAGATTAGTAGCTGCTTTTTTGTGGGTTGGGGGTGTGCTAAATATTAATGAAGCAGCCCTATTCAAAAATAGATGTGAACAGAAAATTGCCCTGTTGGAAATGATTTATGCATTTACTAAAATATCAGTTAATCAGACTCAAAGATTGGTGGGGTTTTTTCCCTTTCTGAAGACACCTCTATTCAACAGGGAGGATTATCCACAAATTAATTCTCGTTTATCAGATTGATACCACCTCACTTTATGACTTTGGTAGCTGAAGGCAGAGGTGGCATAACAGACAAGTAGGATTTCTACATATGTCTACATATGCCCACTTTGAGGGCTATTTCATTGTGCTGCCATTAGTGTGGATGGTTCACGACCCTCTCACTTTGTTTTGTCCAGAGCATCCTGTGATTGCACTTATGTCAGGGCTTTGGCTACTAAATGTAGACAAATTCCTGCACAGCCTGGAAGGAGCAGTGGGCGGTGTGGGGAGAGCACATGCTGTTTGGGTAGGAAATTGCACTTTCCGTTGAAAACAACATGAATGATTCTTCCCATCTTCCCATTCCACTCCCTCAGCTCCAGTTTAGAGAAATACTTGAAATTTTCCTAAGTACTCCCCTACAAAATCTGAAAGAGGATTTTAATAAGCAGTTTATTGTGGAGAGCTAATGGGAAGAGTGAGGACTTTAAACACACCAGCAACACATAGGATTAGACTCTGGATACATGACAATGTTGTTCCATGTAGGTCTTTAAAGATGTGCTTATAATTAGTCATAAAGATTCACTGTTCACGAAATCTTTTAAAAATCAGTGAAATTGCACACTGCTCTTTCACTCTGCAGCAGTGCTGCACACAGTCACAGGATTTCTNAGAAAATTTGTTGCTAGATAATCCTTGTAATTCACTAAGGTCAAACTTGGCAGGCCTTTAATTTGTCTGAGATTGAACCTCAAGCCCCTGGGGGCACATGCCTTTAGCAGCTATACTTCCTGATTGTGGAACTCATTTCCTATTTCTGTCTGAAACCTAAACAGATTGAAAAGGTCAGAGTTGAGCTAAAGACAAATATTTCCTGCTACTTTGATGGCAAATTGCTCTGACTCTTGCATGAGGACAAAGATGCTAATGCACAGGGTAAGGTTTAATGCTCTGGCTGTTTTGTACCGCACCAGTGTCACAAACCCACCATGGATTGGGTTTAAGTGGTCAGTTGGTGTTTCAGTTGATGCATGATGTTGGCATCAGGAGTCAGACCCTGGTGACAGATCTGGTCCTACAAGTAGTATTTCTTTTGCAAAGATTTTATGGCATTTCACAGAAACAATGCTGAATTGTTACTTTGAGAAGCTTTTTGGAGTTCTCAAGCCCGTGAGTTTTTGAGAGCCTTGGGCAGGCTATGTCTGTATTCACAAAAAAGTTTGTGCTATTTGGGTATCAGGTGTTTTCATCACTAAATTCCTGGCCATCAAGATACACTGAGAAAGGAGGAACAGTTAGTCCAATTGTCCAAAAGCTCTACATAAGTATTGCAATTAATAAGTCTAATTTCCACCCCACTTTTTAAGCACAAACCAAACATGAACGAGTGCAAATAAGTTCAATCAGAGAGGGAGAAGGCAGGATGAAGAAGGGAAGTAAAGAAAATAGGAAGAGGTCTGGGGAAGAGTGAAAATATATAGTGTAAGAAGTGGTCAGAGCACAGGAAAAGAGTTTCTCCCTTGTGCTGTGCTGAGCCCCTGAGGTGCAGAGTGATGTTTTAAGGAGTAGCTGCCTGTGCAGCTGCCTGGTTGGTTACAGAGCTCTCTGGATGCCATCACTGCTAGGGAGACACAGCACTACAGTCCAGAGAGACGTGGGCCTCTTGAAGGCAATTGGCACCCAACATCTTTTCAAAGGGTATAGGAGAGAGCTCTCTATCTTCAGTTAAAAACCCACTACTTATGAAAGGTTTCATGGGAGCTTTTCCTGAGTTGCAAACTGATAAGGCCTCGCTTTGACTTCTGGTAATACAATGTCTTTTAGGTGTTCATGCTTAGGTGTTGATTCCTGACTCTCTAGAAATATCTCCCAAATAAACACCTAAGATGAGGAAGCCTTCTCTTTCTAGTCCTTGCCCTGATGATCCTCAAGAAACATTATATGTAATTTTAAAAATCCTTTACTTCAAGCTTTTGACTTTTTAATGAGATCTAATACAATGCAACTTTTCAGGATTGAAAGCAGACAACACTGAAGTCTACACTGGCTTCAGAGTCTACTTCCTTTTAGAGATTTCATATATGAAAGAAAATTGCTGTCTATGCTTCCCCCACATACCCAAGTCCAGTGTGGCCTGAACACAGTTTTGCGGTGGTGGTGCTGTTGCATGGATTGGTCACTAGATGATACCCTTATGCTGTATTTAATATTTCTCTGGTTTCATACTGGTAACATTTAGGCAACATTCTGCAGTAGTAGGTTATAGATCTCATGAGTTAGGTCCAACAGAGTGAACATATGGTGCCATATGTGCTCCTAGTTTGCAGCTGCTAAATATAACTAACATGAAGCAAAACCCAAGATTTATTTTCTCTGCTGCAGCTACAATAATAAACTGGCAGCAAGAGGAAAGTGGCTAGCAGGATTGAGTCTTTGAAATTTATTTTCCTTGATAAATTATAGTTTATAGTAGGACGTGTTTTCTTCCTTTTGAGGTTTTCTTTTAAAGTTATTGTTATTATAGATTAGTTGGGACGAGAGAGCAAAATCCAATATGTTAGTGCAAGGTGGAGGAATATTGTGAACTCAAACTTCTTTTTATTCAAATGTCGTTACTGTAGTGTCTGTGTTGGGAGATAATGTATATTAAGAGGGGCAAGAACACCTTGTACCATCTCATGTTTTTTAAAACTGTCAAAAAGAATTGCCTTAATCTCATCTCTTCCTCAGCAATGATCACATCTTGCCCCTCTTATAAACAGCAGCTTCAAATCTTTATACCCAGTCCAAGAACTAGCTCAGGAAACCTGTGTGGTTTTGTTTGGATTTTGTTCCTCCTGCCTGTGCACAGCTGAGTTTAAATTAATTTTAGCATTAGAGCCAAATGCTTTAGAATTGCTATGGAAATGCTTGGATTTTGTTTCTTCTCTGGGATGAAGCACTTAGGGTTGGTAAATGGATGTTTGCAATCTAAGAATTAATGCAGCTTGAAAATGGTGGCAGCCTGCAGTTGTCGTGGCCATGGTGGTATTCCTCTTTTTGGAACTACTAGAAACCTGAAATGGGATTTATTTGACCAAATGTAAACATTTACATCTAAGTTAGTAGCCTAAGGCTCTTTTTACAGTCAGAGGAAGACTAGACAATATGGCCAGGGTAGTCTGTGGTGCAATTCTTCCCATCTCAAACATGTAAATAGGTTAGATGAATTACGACCCAGAAATGCTAATTTCTTTCCAGGCACCAAATCTTGATCTCAAGTTTGAGTAAGTGCTACTACTGCCATGCCATCAAGAGAAATTAGTTGAAGCGCTTTGGTTTAACTTTTTTCACTTTGATTGTTTTGAAGCTACATTAATCACATGTCTTTGCAGTCACTTAGTGGGAGGGTGATGAGGTATTTCTTTAAGAGATCAGCTTGTATTCATGCTTTCTCTGCAACACTTTGCAGTTCCAAAACTCCAAAGGCTTCTGGGAGAAACTCAACTCAAACCTGGAGAGCGTGAAGTATGCAGAGCCTCACTTGCACTACCAGAGTAATGTGCTCAGGAGGGAATGGCGTAACCTTGCAGAAGAGGTGAGTGAGAGGCACTGGGACTGAAACACTGGAACGCTCCAGAGCTGCCTCTGAAATGGATGTTTTAAAGTTAAGCATGGACGAGTTGGCTTTTTTATTTTGAAAATAAATAAATGAGAATCTGATTATGAGAAGTGCAAAGACTTGCAGTCATTTCACCTAGGGTGATTGGCTGTACATTTTTTTCTCTTAAAATAATGCAAGAAATTAAACAAAAGCAGAGCTTCCACTGTATTGTCACGTGGTTTATACGTGTGAGTGCCTATGAGCATGGGCACTTGGAAGTGCCACTGTGTATTATTTCCATTCAAAGGGACAACCAACTTTATTTCTCATCTTCATTCTGTCAGGGAGTATTTTATTTGGTCTTCTGTTCTGTTCATTTTGTGATTTTTGTTTGTTTACAAACCAGAGAGAGGAGAGAAGAACCACAGCATATTTGAGGAATATTTTTGAAAATGCCAAAAAGTACGTATTGGTTTCTATTATATTTACCCTTTCTTATTTTGCACATGTATGTTGAAGGATTTAATGTGCCACCTAATTAGTTGATTAGACATCTGATTGGATATCTTTAAAGAAGATTATCCTGGTGAAAATCAGTTATTGGAATCCTTGTCATCATTACAGCATGATCTGAAATACACACCAGCCTCTAGAGCTAGGGAATTCATGGTAGATGTGAAGTTGTTCTCATGTAACCTAGACAGATAGAATTTGTTTAATACTATCTAGTATTTTTACTAAATTTAGTTACATGTACTGTTCTCAGATTTCTTTAGCTGTCTTTGAAGGCTCATTTGAGTTTTTAATGATCTCATGAAAGCCTTTAGAGTATTGCATATGAAACACACTGATTTTTGTTTCAAACCCCAGGGTGCTTTCTCATCTGGACACTTGGGACTCTGGTAAGCAAAACTTTTCTTGATGTAGGCCTTAGCTGTTAGACTGGTTTATTAGAATATTTCCATCCAGCTGTTGTTTGCTAAAAATAAATTGCTATGTGTGTTTTTAGCACAGAAGAGTTTGAGGATTTAAGATGAGAAGAAAACTTTCACATAGTTACTAGGAAATGCTTGAAAATAAAGTCCCTAGTTCATATTGGATCTAACAACATAAGCAGTAAAACTTAGTCTGCTAAAGGATATCTTCTTCAGGATTTTTCTTGTGGAGCAGAGTATCAATGACACCATGTTACTGTCCACTTACAGCTGCCTTTGCAACATCAGAACTCATGCAGGAGATTAGGGCTGGTGAAAAAAAATGGTGTAGAGAGAGCAGGTGGAATAAATTTCCTTAGGCCAGAAACACTTTAGATTTTGTGATGCTCAGTTCCTCTGTCACAAATAAGTAAAACTGAATTTAGTAGTGTATTATATTCCTGCTGTTCACACATCAGTGCTTTCTGTGTGCCTTGCCACTGTATGCTGTGAAATGATGCTAATCTAAGTGCTGCTCGGTCCTTTATTACCAAGAAATTTCAGGGTACTCATTTGCAGCCCCTAACACCAGTCATCCATGTCACTGCTAGTTATTGCAATAGGCTCTGACTTTGAGAGACTTTGTATCAACTTTGTGAACCTCAGCTTCACATTTTCAAAGGCGCTTATTTAACGCAGTGCGCGGCGTTGATGGACCGATGCTGCGTTTTTTCCACGGTGTCCCTCGAGGAGACGCCTTGGCAGCGCTCTGCCAGCACCCACGCGTGCACACAGCCTCACCCTCGCAGGTGGGCACAAGCAGCCACTCACAGACACAGTCTGTGCGTGTTCCGGAGATGAAGAGCCAGGAGGGATTCTTTGTGTGCAATTCTGAGGCGTTTATTGGATCCACACCACGGACCGAGAACAAACGCACTCGAAGGGGAACAGAGGCAAAGAACAAAGAACAAAAGCCCACGAGTGGTTTTATCCCGAGGGGTCCTACGGGCGNCTTACTGATAAAGAAGTCAGATGTTTAACAGTTACTAGAGAATTTCTAAATAGCTGCCAACCGGTAACAAGCATCAACGTATTGTTTCCCTGTAGATTTGTCCTTGAGTCCTTTAAAATCAAGCAGTACAGGTCTTTGTGCTGCTAAGTGGTGGTGTAAATATACTTCAAGGTGAGCAAAAACGGGGAAATTTTGTAAGAATTCAGCGCTTGGTTCCATAAAATGTTGAATTGGTTTTATCTGTATCATGAAATAGAAGATTGTTTTTCTTCCTTTGTTTTAGTAGACAGGAAGCACTGATTAGGAAATACAGGTTATTAATTTCAGTAGACACAACAATCTTCTTCCATTTAGTTAGAAAAGTTGTGTTCTTCTCATAGTGGTCTGCAAATCTGAGTAACAGAAGCAGCCAGACCATGGGAGAGAATCAGTGGGAGGTGATTCCCTGGACTATTTACTTTCTGTCTAGCCATTTCCTTGCAAAACCCATGCAGCTGCTATAGTTTGTTCGTTTGTTTGTAAATGACAAGATCTAAGTAGCACATGCATTAGCACTGGTGTTACCAGAAGGTTCTCCTTGCCTCTTTACTCTCTTGAATCACCACACTGTGATAACTCTTACTTAAATATCAAAGAGAAGAAGTGGATGGCAGATAAAGGGTTATTTTCCATTTCTCAGTTCTCTCATGAAGTCCATGATTCTTGATTATTAGTTCTGTAGCTGAGTACATCAAACCACAACTTCTGTTTGCTTGTCTGTTCCTACGTACTTTTGTAGCGGATTGAATTCTGGTGATGTTTCTGTAGTGCCATGTCCTTGAATACTTGTTGCTCTGTTTGTTTCAGAGGCGAGGCTGGTACCTCTCTTTGAAGAGGAGGATTATCAGCAGCAGTTGCTCATGGGACTGGTATGTGCTTTTGTCATTGTACGCTAGAGGACGCACACACTCCAGACATGTGTAAAGAGTGACCTTGTAGTGCTGAGTGGAAGCTCACTCAGAGTAGCTATGAGGCAAACATGGCGTTTCCTAAGTTTTAGAGTTCATAGTCATGATATCATCTTAGCAGGTCATCATAAGGCATAGGGGAAAAACAGGAATAGAAAGCTGATTTGTCAAAATGCTTTTTCCCAATATAACTTTGGGAGAAACTGGGAGGTTGTCTTAATCTGTCTATTATTTTTGGACTACTTTATGCCTTTGAAACATATGTAAGTGAATTCCTACCTCCCCCCCGCCCCCCGCTCTTCTCAATTTGATGAGCAGAGATCTTCTTGCTCCTCAATTTAACACCTTTTTTACTGTTTCTTTTTCCGTCTGCCTCACTTCTGAGACTGCTATGGCCATTCTGATGTCACTTCCTCTTTTGCACTGTTTTCACCAGTGATCTCCTAAAGGATCTATCATCTATATGTTTCTGGGCAATAAATCCTGTCTCAAATCCCTACTTGTCCTCCCTCTGTCTAAACACACATCTCAGCTTATCTCTTGTTCTCTTACTTTGAAAGCCATCTAACTCTTCAGCATGCACTGGAAGGTCTCAGCAGTGAAGAGCAGATCAACACTGTCCTGTCTATTCACATCTGAGGCAAATTTTCCTTCTTTGCAGTCTTGTCCCTCTGTTTCCAAATTTTGCCTGTCATTCTCTGAAGCTTCTCTACATTCCTTCCCCTCTGCTTATTCAGACAGATCCGAAAAGCAGGTCACTGCTGTCCTTTGTCTATGCCTTCCTCATACTTGCATTGCTGTCTTGACACACTGAGATTAATCTACACATAAGTTCCTTGAGACAGAGATTTTTATTTGCTCCAGTTTCACTCTGAGCTTCTTAGTCATTCTCAGCAAAGAGCCAGCATGGACTTGAGTTGCAATCTGAAGCTACATGAGGTCAGCGAATATTTCAGAAAGGAGAGAGTAGGGAGTGGCATGGACTGTGTGATAACAAACGCCTGATTTTAATGGCTTCACAATTAATGTTTAACCTGAAATTGCCATTAATTCTCTGGTTCTCATGTTCTTGGCAACTACCACAAATTGTACTTGTGCTAGTTTTCTCTATCATAAAATCTCTCAGGTTCATTTGTTTGTAATAAGTACTTCTGTTCTCAGGATTCAATGTTCATATTTAAATTCTTCTTTCACCCTGTTCCCTTGGCTTTACACAGAGAGATGTGAGAACTGTACGCTTTTTCTCTTCAGTACATTGAAAGTTCAGCTTTGCATTCATTTTGCTGAATTTGCACCGAGTAACCATTTTGAATATTCACATCTGCTGCTGAGTTTAGCAAGATTGTACAGTAGCTTGGGATCTCACTCTGAACTGGAGTTTTGTAATGGGGAAATATTTTGCTGAGCCAATGCCTATTGATCAGGCCCTACACCTGCTGCAGCTTTTGTATCTCTTTGAAGATGCCCAGGGACACTGAACTGTTGGCTCTTTTTTCTAGATGGTTGCTCAGCTGAAGGATCACCTTATGAGACATCTACAATATGTCGGAAAAAAGAAGATTGACCAAATAGTTTTGGATTACGTTGCAAACCTGGTTAGTTTGATTTCATAGTCACTATTGTAGGCAAGTGTGTATTTGTTGGATTGCAGATCCTTTGGTGTGCACCAGTTGTATATAGCGTATATTTGGTGGGAAGAAATTGTTTTTAAGATGTTTAAACACATTTTTCAGCTTAATATTGTATATACTGATAAAGGAAATTAATATTATTTAAATATTATTAAAAGAGTTGTACCAGTCACTCAGAATACTGAAGAAACTGTTCCCTTTACAGCTTGTACAAATATGTTCTGCTCCCAGAAATAATATGGGAACTCATCCTGAAAGGTTAAAGCTGTTTGTTTGGTTTCCTGTAGAACACATTGCTGCAGGTCTTGAATAATGAAAGTGCCACAAGGGGAAATAACAAATGAACAAAAAAAGATGTCACTACAATCTGACTTGTGGGTAAATCACCACCACTCCTACACAATCCTTTGGTGGGCTGTGCATGTGACAGGAGACAGTTTTGCACGAAGAAATCTTTGTAAACTACTGTGAAAATTTGCTTTCCAAATTCTTATTTTTCTGTCTTTCATCCTCTTAAGAGACCTTTAGGAAAAAAAAAAGCTACAAAACCCATAACTGTTGTGCACAGAAGTTATATACTCGGTTTTGTCTGTCCCAGCATCATGTCCTTTAAGTGCAGAGTGCAGAATTCTCAAAAGCTTGCATGTCTAGTGTAAATCCTGTTCCTTGAGCCATCCCTGCCTCAGTGCTCTGTAGAAACTCCCCACAGTGCTGTTTTCTAGGGGTGAAAACCTTGGGAAACTTCCTTGAGGCTACTGATGCCTGCATCACCTCCAAAGTCCTATGCGAGTCAGTTGTGCTGTCAATGTCACAGCGTTCTCTGAACCGCTGTGGTTCCTGACTTTTTAGGCCTCATTCTAAAAACTTTGCAAGTTGTTTCACTGGTAATTGGCAGATTTTTATGTATCTGTGTAGGAAAGAAACTAAAACTTGTGGCTGATTAAAATAGGAACAGTATGTGAACCAAAGCTTTGTACCTGAAAATGGTGCTGAAAAGAACACAAGTGGAACATTTATTCTCCTTTCATTCAATTTCTAGTAACAGTTTGTTCACTTTAGTAAAAACTAAGATAAAAAATCTGAAAACATCTATTCAACCTTGATCTGCAAGGCTAAATTATTGTAGACTAAGTCTTGCAAAACAAATCTTAGCCCTCCCCACAAGCAAACTCTCAGGACTAATTCTCTCAACTCAGTTGACAGGCTTATTCTTAGAAAAGCTACTATGAACAAAGATAATGTGCCTCTAAAAATTTCTTCTGCTTTTGCTGGTGCGTCTTAGACGCTGTTTGGAAATCCTTAGAACTAATTTCATTTTTAAACTTGCGTTACCCCTCATCCTAATTAGAAACTCTTACATCTCAAACCTTTCCATATCCTAAATGTTTCAGAGTTCTTCAGGGGAATGAACTGGTTTGAGTCTTCCCACAGATCTCTGTGCTGTCAGTAGGGAGTAGTAGAGCTATTGAAACTAGTGAAACAGAAAGAGATTTGAAATTTGTCTGTTTGCTTTCATAAAATATTTTGCATTGCATTCAGGAGCCCAGGAGTGGCTGACGTTAGGCTCCGTGGTGTGCAGTCACTGTGTAAATCAATTGCAGCAGAAACTGGAGAAGCTAAGACTTGTGAAACAACAGGCAAGGGCTGGTTGCTGTCAGAGAACTGTTCTTGTATACAGAGAAGTAACGTGGGGAAGTGTGAATGACACGTCTCGGTGGGAATTTCTTGTTTGCTGAGGAGTTCTGCAGAGCTGAAGTGTGCCTGGTTCCCCTGTGCCACTAGTCCATGTGCCACCTCTCCCGCAGTGGTTGCTGTATGTCTACAGGCTCTCTGTCCTCTGCAATCACTTTATCTTAGCTTCACTCCATATCTTTTTCTCTCACTCTTTTGATTTCAGTGAGGCAGGAAAGGGGAGAAATAACTTACTGAAGCAGTGTGACATTTGCTGCCCTGGCAACAAGTGGAAGGGGAGGCAGGGTGAGCAGGCAGCCTGTGGCACAGGAAAGAGGCAGACCTGAATAAACTGAAATTTCTCTGCAAGTCACTGCAGGAGCTGTACAGTTTCCCCTGATGTCTGTGGCCAGCTGTCATCTGATGTGGGCTCAGCTGCAGAGGAATAGAAGACAGACACCATTTGGATTTGAGTTTCCTCAGGAAGAGGAGGACTGCATCATATTCCTGCACAGGAGGGGGTCTGAAAGAGCAAGACCTTGTCTCACTCTCTTTTCTCCTTTGCTCCTGGTTCTTTCTTTAACCCCTTCGAAGTCTTTCCTGTAGAAACAGCTATAGGAGCTGACCACACAATTCCTTTAGTGGGACTTCAGTTTCCTTGGCACCATTGCCTGGAACTGCAGATGTTTCAAGATAAGGCGACAGCAGCATCAGCCAAGGCCCTCCTGCATGTGCTGTCTTGCTGTTGGTCATGTGTTTTCTCGTTAGTTTAGAGCATGCCAAGGGAAATGGCTTCATGCACGCCCCCCAGGAAACTTCATACTGTGTATCTGTTACTCAGTGAAAAATGGCCTTGCCTGGTACAGGTGTAGCTCTTAACTTGGCTCCCCCCACACACCCACTGCTAACCTCGGGCAGGACGCTGCCTGTGCCCCTTCCATCAGACAGATAATATTGCCTTTCTCTCATGCTCATTATCTTATGTGTTACGTTCTGGAAAAAAGTTCGAGACACGGCTTATCTTTCTGTATGTATTTTCTGCAATGGCAAGGGTAGATGTTGCTCTCCAAAGCAAGTTGTGCTGTTAGTGAGGGTGTCACATCACAAACATCCATGTATCTATGATTCGAGTATATTGTGATAGCTTGGATGACCATGACTTAGGAAGTTGTTAGCTTTCTGTGCCCTGTGAAAGCTGTACAGTTTGCTGTGTTGTTCAGCAAAAAATATTCATTCTGGAGTAGCATACTCTTGAAAAACATTTGTGTTGCACAAATAATAATTGGTGATTTTTGGAACTTGTAAGAACCTGTACTTCAACACTGATCCTTCAGATCCAGCTGCAGCTCCTGATGCACAGGCCTTAGCAGCACCCTCTGTGCTGGCCAGAGGTGAAATTCATTCCAGCAGCAGGTGGGGTTCTTGTGACCCTTCTCTGGAAACTGGAAATCACTCATTTCCTAGAAAACTTGCTATATTCCAGAAAGATTAAATTGGATCTTTCCACCGCATCTAGAAAGTGTGGAGACGGCAAGTATTAGGTAGTTATTTTGCATCAGGCAGCTGTGCAAGCCTGGCTCAAGTGGTGGCAGAGGGGAAAGGTGCTACCTTGTAGAGCTTTCTGGTCAAGGTACAGAGGAACATTACTGAAGACGAATATTCTAGTTCTGGCCTTTGCATATGGACCTCTCCTGTGTGTCCTGTTTCTCTCTTCAGAGAGCTCAGAGCCTGTGAAGAGTCAGACATTGGAGAGGGCAAAGCCTACGAGGGGAGAAGAGAGTTGGGAAAAAACATTCCTGGATTCTGACCATCTGGAGGGAGGAAAAGGGTTCCTAACTTCTTGTGACACCCCTTTGCAGAACGGGGGTCAGACTCGTTTCCTGAGTTTCCTGGGATTGATTGCTATGCTTTGAGGGCCAGAGATAAAAGGTGCAGAGGAAGTGTCTCAGTTGTGTTACTGAGATGTGGAAGTGGTCGCACGTGACAACCATGAGGAAGTTATGTCAACTCTTTCGTGTGTGGTTTCTCTTTCAGCTGCAGAAGCTGAGATGGCCCAAGTGAGAACAGGGCTTGTGGCTTTGGTATATGCTGACTGTGTGTGGTGGATGACAGTTTAGGAGCACGAAGAACAACCACATGGGATTGTTTCACTTCACTGGGGACAAAAGGGAAACTCAGTTGATGAGGAGAGGCATTTGCTTGTCTCATCTTTCCTCCTTGCCAGGACTAGATCTGTGATTCCTCCTGCCGACTTTTTTTGGCAAACTAAGCATTCCACTGTCTTCAATGTTATCCACTTTTGCTGAGCCTTTGGGACTGTTTCTTGCCAAATGCTCAGCTTGGACATGCTGTTTTTGCTTTCACGGTAAAAGGATCTTTGAGAATTTGATGCAAGAGCATAAGATCAGTTATCTCCAAGAAGCACAATGTGTTAAGTTGCTGCATGTCTTGCATGCTGCTTTGATGAGCTGGAAGCACTTTAAACTTCTGGAATAGGGTGATTCCGTTACAATTTGAATTTTAATAACTTTACATTTTAAGGTGCTACGGGGAAAAAAATGAAGACTTATTAGGAGTCCCATGAAAAGTTTTTATCATAAACTGGTGTGTGGAATGAATGAAGGCCAAGGGCCTGCTGTGGAAACTGTCTTCTCTTTTTTGTTTTAGCTGAATCTGGTGCATCGAATAATGAAGGAAGTTTGGAGGAGATACCAACTTCATTCCTGTGTCTTCTGCTTGTGAGCAAGTGATTTGTTAAAGTTTACAGCCTGCCTTTTAAAATATGGGCATAATGATTTTGGTCTTCAACAGTAGCACACCTTTGAACAGTTAGTGCTTGTGCTGCTGTCAGTGTCAATGTGACTGTCACTTACTCTTCCTAAGGATTCTGCTGGCCCTCCCTAGGCCAGTGTGAATATCAACCACACAGGCAGTGTTATGGGTGGAGTTCAAAGTTGCTGAGTTTGGAGTGGTCCTAAGCTGGGTAGTGGGTGTTAAACAGCTATTAAAGCCAGGTCACTTACATCAGCACCCTTTCACATGTTGCTGCTGATTCCAGGTACTGCTGAGAGCCTTGGCAATGTGCAGCAGTGGTGGGAGGAGACGGGGACCCCACAGAGGCTTTGTGTGTCTGTAGCAGTGGGCAGCTGATGCTGGGTGAGACATCTTGGTAAACAAGGCAGCATCCCATGGCGCTTCATCCCAAAGGCAGGCATTCAGTGTGCACCCAGTATGGCAAATTGACCGTCTCTCCAGAAGCATGTGAGCACATCGGGTTTCTAATATGTTGCTACTTTGTTAACTACAGTGATGAGAGGGGAAGTGCAGGAGAGTTTGCGGTGTTCCACATCATGAGTCGGATTCTGGAAGCAGCAAATGGCATGTGCATGCCTTTACCTCCTGGTAAGTTCTGTGTTTTGCTGTTTTAATCATAAGTGAGGAGAGCAGTGCTATAAATTCCCCCCAGCAGAGCACTGGTTGCAGCACATGTGTCAAGTTATCTTTGGCAGTATTGACATCTATTCAAGTCAGTTATAGAGTGGAAGGCCCTTGATAAACCTGTACAAGTGAAATGACTAAACTAAATAGTTACTAAAATGAAATAGTTACTAGAAACAGAGAAAATTAAACAGAGGTTTCCAGCGGAATGCTTGGGTGCAGTCTTATCTTAGAACTAAGATTTAGACTCCTTTCACATATATATATTTTTAGACAACTGGACTTCAGTGTCAAGGGCTACAAGGGAAAATCCTATCCTGTAGCAAAGAGTGTGTTTTTTTCTCATGCTGTTGCCCTACTAATAATTTTTGGCTCCATCCTGAAGGGATTGCTTCCAGCCTTGATGGAAGAGCTGGTCTTGATAGTAGACTTTCATTTCCCAGAGCTCCTCCTAATTGTTTACAGCATTTTCAAAGCACCTCCTTACTTTATTTAGGGAAAGACATCTTGACATCTTCACATCTTAATGCTTTCCAATTCTGTTTGAATCTTTCTTGGTATTATTTCCTGATCTGCCTTCGATATTTGAAACTGCTTTTGGTATGAGTTTGTCCCTTAGTCTGTGTGGGCACAAATGCTGCCGGACAGTAGTGTAACATGATAACAAGGTCATCATCAGGCTGATGTTAAAGGAGAAGCTGAAGTGTTAACGCTGCCTGTGGGAGTATCTGGGTGGCAGTGACATCCTGAGAGTGGTGAGGCCTCAGGTTTTGATTAACTAGGAGGACAGAGGAAGATAAAAAACAAATTAATAGAGCAGTTCAGATATAAAACTTGGAGACATTTAGTGACAGTGTATGACTTTAATGACCGTTTTCAGTCCCCTTCTTCTTTCTGACAAGCTTGTACTTGAGAGGACTTAAAGGATGCCTAATAAGACTACATGACTTGATAAATTGGTTTCCTTACCAACTAGAACAATCAGATCTTAAGAGGAGTGCTGGCTTTAGCTACAGTAATGCCAGTCTCCACTAGAGAATTAGAAAAAAATATGTATTGTACTAAACAAGTTTGTCTCTTTCATAGGTTTTCACACTCTGCATCTGGGTCTTGGTGTTCGATGTCTCCCTCTGCACACCCTCCTGCACTATATTGACAATGGGGTCTTGCAATTGACAGAAACGTGTGTCAGGAAATTGCTGAAAGGTACAGTGAACATTGTGTTTCATTTGTTACCAGCAGCTAATTGGGAGTGTTTTCCTTGGAGCCACTTCCCTTGGACACAGTTTTATTGCACAGGACACTCAGCTCTTCTTAGAGTGTTGTTTCAGTGAGGGCTGTAGCTGATGGTGTTGCCTACCTGAAAGGAGAAAATTAGGGCTCAGGCTATGTGATTGGCCTTACCATAGCACACAAAGAAATATCTCTGTGGAGAGAATTTGAGTTTGTAATTTTTCCACTTGAGACTTCTTAGAAAAGCAAATACTACAGATCATCATAGGATTTGTTGGAGAATTTCTGTGCCTCTATGAAAGTGCACACCTGTGTGTGAGGAAGTTAGTCTGCTATCCAGGCCTCAGCTTTTGCTTTATGTTTGGGACAAGAGGAAAAGGCCTGTCATGCTGCCCGCATGGCTGGGGAAGGTTGTGGAGCATATTATCTTGAGTATCATCACATGGCATGTGGAGGACAAGCAGGGGATGAGACCCAGCCAGCACAAGTTTGTGAAAGGCAGGTCCTGCTTGTCCAACCTGAGCTTCTTCTATGATCAGGCGACCCATACGGTGGATGAGGGAAAGGCTTTGTTTGTTGTTTACCTGGACTTTAGTAAAGCCTTTGACACCATTTTCCATAGCATTCTCCTGGAGAAACTTGATCATGGCCTGGATGGGAGCACTGTTCACTGGGGATAAAACTGGCTGGACAGCTGGGCCCAGAGAGTGGAGGGGAATGGAGTTACATCCAGCTGGTGGCTGGTCCCAGTGGGGTTCTCCGGAGCTCAGTACGGGGCCAGTCTTGTTTTGTATCTTTATCAATGATCTGGACAAGGGGATTGAGTGCTGCTGCAGTGGGGTTTCTGCAACAGAGTGCTTCCTCAGCCATTTTGCAGATGACACCAAGCTGAGCCGGAGGGTAGGAGGGCTCTGCAGACGGATGTGAACAGGCCAGATTAATGGGCTGAGGTCAATTGTGTGAGGTTCAACAAGGCCAAGTGCTGGGTCTTTGTTGGTCACAACAACCCCAGGCAGTGCCACAGGCTGGGGCAGAGTGGCTGTAAAGCTGCCCAGGGGAAAAAGACCGGGGGGTGCTGGTCAGTGGGGGCTGAACATGAGCCAGCTGTGCCCAGTGATGTGCTATTTCTCCAGTGTCCAAGAAAAGGGACAACAAAATATGCTGTATTTCTCTGTGCCTTGTCTTGATAAATGAAATATTATAACCTTGGGGAGTTGTACTTAGTCAAAGTACATTTGAATTTCTGTATAAATTTTTATATAGAAAGGTGAAGTTATGTAAAAATATACAGAAATATATTTGTATAAATGATATAAATACAAATAACAGCCCTTATTTATGTAGTATAATATAAATAATAGTCTTTACTTTAAACTGAAATTTTCATTTTACTGTGGAGGTGATGTTTATTCAGAATGTCTTCAGTGAAAGTTGAAAGTTATGTGATTACTATTTGTTTGATATAGTATTTTCCCCTCTTGCTTATAGATCTGGATGACACTGAACAGAATGAAAAGCTGAAGTTTAGTATTGTCATGAGGCTTCCCGAGGTAACTAATGGCTTTGGATATAATTTCTTGGATTTTGGAATTGATAGGAAATTCCTCCTTGTGCATAGGGTCAAACCAATGAAAGATTCAGCTGAAATTCAAATAGAACCCAATTCAAACATAACCAAAACATCCAAAGTTTCTCCATCTGCTGCTCCTGGTCTGTAGGATACCCTGATAACTTAAATTATAGATTTGTCCATAGTGTTTTACCAAGTCTCCAGTACCCTACAGGAGTCAACAAGACTGACACTGTTCTGCTGAGTACTCATCTGCATAAAGCAATGAGAGTTTAAAGAGGGTTTGTGGGAGTTGCGTGCATGGTTTTTAGCATCCACAGAGCCTTTCTCACTTGTGACCTCTGTGTTTGGTTCTATACACTTAAAAAAAAAAAAGTTGAAAAGCTGGTAGAGTAAAGGCTGTGAAATCGTACCATACCACAGCTTTGTGGCAGGTATGAATTACAAGATCGCCCTTCAGCTCAACCTCACAGTCTCATCCATTTACAAGGTAACTTGTGTAGCCACAGGCTAGAGCTGATTACTGGTCCTTCATAAAACGTTCCAGTTTTATGGGACATGCACTCCTTCTTCTCCCTTTTTGCTCTTAGTGCACAGCACAGGACTGCAGGGGAAGCACAAGATGTCAGGGATCAGAGGAACACCAGGGATCCCCCTTGGGGAATGCCTCTCTGCATAACAGGCTTTTCTCCACATAAGCTGCCCCTTGTTTGCTCGTTATTTGCTGTCACTTATAGTTCAAATGGCCAGAAGTGCCGCTGGTGTTTTCCTCCAACAAAGGCTTCTTTATTTGGCAGCAGTTTTGAAAAGCAGTAGAGGAGGAGAACTCCATAGGATGTTCTTTGTCCTCTGTGTCTTGTTTTGAGCCAGGGCTGGTAAGCTGGGGTCAGCAAGGGGCCCCTGAGCTGCCAGCCTGGTGGGTGGGGAACTCCATTCCAATCACACTGACGTGAAGGGCTGAGCTGGGAGAGATTTAGGGAACAACTACTGCTAGCTATGCACAGCAGACCCAGTGCTCTATTGTATCTATTTACAGCTTTGGGAAAAAATACCAGGAATAGTCTGTTTGCCAGAAAGGTCACTTTAGGGTGACTCAGACTATTTTGAGCAGGTTACGTGCAGTGGATGGCTTCAGTTTCCTCAGAAGCAAGGATTTAAGCACCATTAAACTGCACAGCATTTACTAAAATGAACAGCTGTCTGCATTGCGGTGCAGCTGAAGGGGAGGGACAGGGGAAGATCTACAGGGCAAATAGCAGAAGGTGGAGCTAATTTCACAGTGTGTTCCTATTGTTTTGCTTATTGGTTGGGATTGGAAGCTTTGGGAAACCTGGTTTTGAATCTCTTATGGCTCTGGGAATGTGAGTCAATGTTAGCAGTTTCCAGGATGATGGGATCCAAACTTCCATTCCCAGTGTCTTTCCTTGCCAGCCTTCGGCTTCTCTAAGGTTCCTTAGACTGAGCCTGAGAAGCCCTGTCCTGAAGGAGCCTTGAGGAACGGGGCATCTACGTTATTCTTTGGGGTAAGAATAGATTTAAATCAGTCGCAGTAAAGGATAAAGGTTCAATTAATAATTAGGTACACGTGCCAAGTGGGACAGTGGCACTGGGACAGACCAGTTGAAGTGAGGACTGAGTGGCAAGGCTTTGATTTCCCACATTTTGGGAGCATATTGTGATTTCTTAGTTACTAGCTACAAAAGGAATGCTCCATGGCTTCCTTCCATCAAAACATGATGACCTCCTTGCCTCTGTCATCAGGGTCTGAAAGCAAAGCACATCTGCATTACCGTGTGGATTTTGTGTCAGGTTTTTTCTCCATTTTCCTCTTTCTAAGTTTCCACTGTCCCGTGTTTACATTCTCAGGTTTCTGGGGTTTGTTTTTGCTTACTAGGCTCTTGGTCAAAAGGTCCGCCAGTACTGGAATCATCCAATAAATGCAAATTTAATTGCACGGAAATATGTGAAACTTTTGCTTGAGAAGCTGGGAAACAGGCAGGTAAGGGCACAGAGGCCATGTTTCTAAATCTTATGCTTTGACAGTGTTGAGATTCCTGAGCTTTTTGTGGACTGTAACACACTAAAGAAACACTGAACCTTGGTACTGTGTGACTTTGTGAACTAATCTGAAATGGTCTCCCTTACAGTGCAGCAGGCCTATCCCTGAGAGACTCTCAGTACCTGTGGAGTTTTTGCCACTGAACTACCTGACTGATGTGTTGGCAGAGATAGAGAATCAAGGTAATGTTAATTCTGTGCTTTGGAAGACCAGTGATCATTACCCTTTGATGCTCACTCAGATGTATCCTGTCTATACTGACATAACTGAGTTATTAAAACTCCAGCAGTGTCTGAACACATAGGTTTGGTCATCTTTCTGCTGAAGGAAAGTGTCAGGGGCCAAGATTCTCCATGTATGGGGAAAATACATTCTCCATGTATTTCTCCCCCTCCTATCTGGGGAGGAAAAAGAGTTAAACCATGTAGCAGTGTATGAGCATGTGTCCTGGGCCATTTCATGCAGTAGCACTAACAACAGCCACTGTGCTTCAGTCCGGGTTTGGATCTCCAATGTAGAATTGGTTTGGAAGTCCAGCCTCCAGAGAGTCTTCCCTCTGTGCGGGATACAATTTACTTATATTCCACTGATAGGACAGTTTTTGCCATGGATGAGCATCCAAAGGGCACCACTGAAAGCTGTAGGTATTTTGGGTACATGAAAACACAGTCCTATTAACCCTTATCTTTTGGTGTTGTAGATGAAGATGTTTAATAGACTGCAGGACTGTACGTGTACAGGAGCATGTACAACTTTGTAAATACTTCCTCACCATGTTTCTGTAGGTGTGCATCCATGTGAAAAACAAGACCATGTAAATGCAAGATTTGTAGAGGAAACAGCACTCAAGCACACTATGACGCTTCTGGGCCTCAAATATCCCTGAAATAACGTGCTGTTGAAGAAGGCTGTCAAACTGTGGTGCCTCTGTTAAAGTATTCATTGAAATGCAATGTTGTTACCCAAATAACCTGCAGTTTTGGATAGTTGCCAGTACTGACGTGAGCTACTCAAAACAGTGTTTGGTCCAACATACTGAGGTAGAAATTACTGACTTCTAGATAAATGCTAGAGAAATGCATTTGACATAACCCCAGGTTTGAAATATATCTGTGGTTTCATTTTGAAGTGGTCAAGGAAGTGGAACAGTAGTGGGTATCAAAACATGCTGTCAAAATTGGTATAAATGTCACTTCTTTTAACAAGACAATGCTAGAAAGGGCAGTCCAGTTGCACAGTAACAAGAACCAGTAACTGTTTACTTGGATTAATAAAAGGATTTCTTGGTGTGATTGTGTAAAGCAGGTAAGATTAAAAAATGACTTTTTATGTCAGGCATGAGTGAGGAGATATTCATTCCTTGTGGTGGTATCAGTTACTTTATGGTACTTCTGCTTCTGGAGCTGCATTCTAATCTTTTCAGTTGTGTAATTAGCACAAAATAGAATCTCCTTAAAGTGCATGGCACAGATTTTGTTGGGAGTTTGTTTGTTTGTGGGGTTTTTTGTTGTTTTTTAAAGATTTGTATAATATATTGTAAGCAATATAGGGTAAGAAAAAAGCTTTAGAAATTTATTTTAACAGTGGCTTGGACAGAGTTTTACATAATTCTTTTTTACAACTTCTAGTGTTACAGTTCAAACCTCAGCTTCCGAAAGAAATTAGACAGGCTGTTTTTCCTTTGTTTTCAACTTCTGTTTGTAGGTAACTGAGCCAGTATTGTTTGTTCTTTTGTTTTAAAGTCTGAACTGTGACATTAATTTAAAAGGATAATAGCAATTTGCTACACAGAGAAAATTGCCAAGTTGTGCCATGCAAGATTTCTGCAGCCTTTATTGGATTTTACAAAAACTCTACAAAATTCCAGAGTATTAAACTAGAGAAACTCATTAAATTTGATATATTTGGGAGGTTTTCAAAACAACCTCTGATTTTCTCTCTGAGTAGTTTCCACTGATGCTCCCTGTTCCTTACCAGTGAAATAAAAAGATCCAGTTCCTGGGAGCAACTTTGCAAATTCATGGTCATTCCCTTGTCATTGCCATCAGTGAAGGTTTAGCTGTCTCAGTGACTGCATAGTGGGAAGGAATATTTTTCTCAATATTACTAGCATTTCTCTGGCAAGTGTAAACTCCAGTCCCAGACTGCAGAAAGCTATGGTGGTGTATGTGCATAAGTGGTGGTTACTTTGTATTATATTAATAACAAGAGAAGATTTTCTAGCCTTTACTTTTTAATGAATGAATTATAAAAAATCTTCAGATGTAATAAAACTTCACCTGGAAAAAGAAAAACAAGCATAGCGTGAGGATCACTCACTTTTCTTAACACTTGGAAATACTGCACTGCATTTGGGATACCAGGAGAAGGGACTCTGGATCGCCAACTAGTTAGCTGTGCTTTTGGCATGAACAAATTCTTTGTTTTCAGTATGGAATTTGGCTGAACACCTGCAGATCTTCCTTCAGTGCAGTGTAAATGCTGCTGACTCTTGTGATCCAGCAGCTGGTGCTGGTCTCTCCTGCTTCAGATGCTGTCTGTTCAGACTTCAGGTAGCTTTGCAGGAGGCTTTTTGAAATGTCTTGGACTCGAGCTGGGCTCACTTGGTCTGAGGGGAGCCACGTGGGGCTGCAGCAGTGGGAGCCTCCCCTCCTCTGGGATAGTGGGGGCACGGCCAGGCACTGCACCTTGTTCCTCCTCTGCAGGGTGCTGTCGGAGAAACACAGCTTGGTCACACAGGGCTTGTGTGCTTTAAAACTCCAGTGCTCTCCCGAGCCAATGTACAGAATCCGTGACAAAGGAAACACCGTTAGTCTAATCCCTGGCAAGCCAGGAAAGCTGAAGTGGTATTAAAAGGAAAGCATGAGGTTTTGACCTTGTACATGTGAATTTGTCCTTTAAAATAGTAGACAGTTTGAGCCTGCCATGCTTTTGTTATTTGTCAAGAAAACAGATTAGATGAACTTTTAAAAGCTGTAATAATTGTTCACAGAACATCTGAGGGACAATTCTGTTCTTGAATATAGTTAGTACTGTGAGCCTTTATCCATAGCACTGAAAAGAAACTTGAGTCACAGCACAAGAAGATGTTTCATGACCGAAGTTTCTTATTCTAAAGTGTTATTGTTCTGTAGGAGCTCTCTGCTCTGGGATCACTGACCATCTCCAGGACAGAGGCAGTGTCCAGCAGGGTAGGGTTTGAAGCACTGTTTGCCATGCTGCCCTGCCTACCCTCAGTGTCTTACCCAGCAATCTGATTTCTTGCTGCTGCTGATCTGATGCTCATTGCATCTTATATATGAGAGACATTACACTTACTTCTCCTGAAACCCACACTCCACGCTTCGCAGCTTTACCTTGAAATTCTATGAAAAGCAGTATTCCACTGATGGCTGCCCTGCCCTTCAGCCACAACATAGTCACACAAACTACTTTAATACTCAAAGGTGAGGCTTTTAATATATGATCTCCTCAAGTTTCAATGACCAGCTCTAAGCACTGTTGCCAGACTAGTGTTAAAATTCCACAAACCCACTGTAGCAGTTGTCTCTGTCTGCACTGGCTCCTGGAGCTCCTGCAATGTATGACAAAAACTTACTTTAGCTCTGGCTTCAGCTGCTGCTTTTTTCATCTTCTCATTGCGTGGTATCTTCCCCCGTTTCTTTTCTGCTTCCTTAGGAGGGGGAAGGCCTTGACTTATGGTCAAGGTAGTCATCATAAATTGTTCCTTGTCTCTGATTTCCTGCTGGAGTTTAATGGCAAATGCTTGCTTCATCGATAACTCTGCAAAAAGAGCCCTTATCTCCAGGGTTTTGTCATTTATCTTCTTCTGCAGTTCGTTGGTCTGGAATGCAAAACATCTGCACTATAGTTGGGGCTTCCCTTTAGGCACTCACTGGGCATAACGCTTGGGTCAGCATTAGGCACGTGAAAATAAGTTCAACTTGACAAGGTTTTAAATAGTAGTTCAATACTTGAAAATTACTTAATTTTTGTGATCACTTAGAACCAAAGAAATTGGCTGCTCAAGAAGTCACATTTACTCCAATACAAGAAAAGCACATTGTCTTTGCTTCTTGTCCTTTTCAGCTGGACAGTGAAACTCCCCCAGCCCTCAAAGGCCTGGGATCCCAATTCTCTTTGAGTTTATGCACAATTAACTTTGTAATAAAGCTGGAATAAGCCCAATTCCTAGGAGATGATTGAGTAATAATGCTGATACAGGGCATGTGGGTTGTGACATTATCCTTGGAAGGGGGATGAACAGAAAAAGAATGTGACAGGAATCCTTGGGTCTTACTGGAGACGATTTTAAAAAACCAACAAAACTTAAATACACTTTAAGTGACTAATAGGGAATTGGGAGAGTCAAAGCACTTGTGAATGCAACTTTTGGCACACTGCCATTCCTTCAGTAGTTTATTAGCTCACGGCCATCATTTCACAAACACAGTTAACAACCATGATACTTCTATGTGTGTTTAAAATTAATTATAAAAACTGTTTTAAGCTTTTGTGTGTGCCAAACCTAACATCTAAGTAAAAAAATTCTACCTTGGCCTTGTTTTACATTAATTACTTTCAATTTTTTTCTTCCTTTTCCTCAGCTCTGCTCAATTTGCAGCTTTTTCATTAGGAATATGGGGCTGGGTCTTTCCCAAACAATATTACTGGCAGTTAAAAGCAAATAGCTATAATTATATTTTAAAAACTGCATTGGAAATTCTGTTTCTTGTGTGATTCTTCCTACCTAAACAACAAAAGAACTTTGAGCCAGATACCGAGTTCATCTTTTTGTATGTTGGAGTAGAATTTACCTGGCCTTCCTTTATTTCTTTTTTTCCCTTATTTCTTTTTAGCCTTTGACGTTGGTTGTGGAAAAGCTGTTAAGTATATTTGCAAAAGGAGGATCGTACAAAGTTTCTAAGCATCTGCTTCAGAAAGAACTAATCCTATATTTGGTGAAAGGTGCCATTTATGGTGCAACTTTATTTTTAAAAGAGAGGACATTCACCTAATGGTTTTGGTATGTCTGTATTACTGTTACTATTCATGTCTGTAATTTCTGAAGACTAACTTATGATTTGCCTATCAGCATTGCCAGCCACTTTTGTAATTTGCAAGTGAATCACCTCTTGCCCAGATACTGTTTCATTCTGTACAGGCTGGCAAGCAGAGCATGCAGTGCCCTTCTTACCCTCCTGGCGAACAGCAGCATGTCCTGCTTGCCGTTCTCCACCATGGCACGGATTCTGTCCGTCAGATCGGAAATGTTCTCACAGAGAAAATCTATCTTCAGCAGTTTCTGCTCCTTCTGCAGCAGCTCTGCCTCGATCTGCAGTAAGAACGAAGGCACAGTGTAAGGGAAGGACAGGGGAAGGTGCAGCACAAAGTGTTCTGTGATTGCCTCGAGCTGCTGAAATAATACCAGTGAACAGCCATAAACAAACACCTTTCACCATCAGTTTTCTCAAAACTTAGGCCCTCTCTGCCAAGTAGCAGGCCCAAATTGGTTCAGTTGGTTACTGTCAGTTGTACAATTCTTCCATATCAGACCATGCCCTTTTGGGCGCAGGGGTTTACACCATTGTTACTCCCTTGCTGTGCTTTTCTTGAAAGCAATGGAGCTTTTTTCTAGCCATAATTTTTTTTTAATCTTATGGTTCCTTGAGTCACTCCATAATGGAAGGTTTCAGCTCTTGCTTTAAATACTTTTTCCCTCCTCATGCTAAAAAAAATACGGGCTTCATAAACAAATTACAAATACAATGACTTTATTTGAGGAGATTGAAATAGACATTTAAACTTATCATGACTCCAAGAAACCCTTCTTTTTAATGTGCAGGTTAGTGATAGCAGGCTGTGTTGTGGCCTGCTTGGCTATGCAGAGCTCCCTCCTGTCAAGGAATATGGGACAATAAAGTAAAAAGCTCAGGTAATTCAAGAAGCTTTGTTCAGGGTCTGTCTTTACAAACTGGATTTCAAAAGAAGGACTCTGAGGTGTGCTCAGAGCTTGCTGCTACTGCTGTCATACCTTCAGAACCTTTCTCCTGGAAGAAGTCAAAATGTCCCATGTCCAGTTGACTTGGAAAGCAGACACTGGGCTGGAGTTCACAATAGCCAATCATTATTTTAATTCCTCTCACAGAAAATTTATTTTAAAAATAAAAGACACTATTTGCATTTTGTAAGAGGTCAAGCGCAGCAGGATAGCTTGTGATGTGAGAAGTGATGTTACCTGTTCAATCCTTTTTAGCAGCTCAGGTGGAGATGGGTCCTTCCCTCCCATTTCTTGCTTTCTGCTCTCATTCGTGGCATCACCATGGGTTTCCTCCAGCTGTTTAATCTTGTCCTTGCACTGGGAATACTAGCAAACAAAGAGCCTTACCAGTTATTTATTCCCACCAAACTCATCACCAGACCTTGGTCTGGAGACTTCAACAGACAAGGTTTTCTTGTACTGGGAAAAAGGGAAGGTAACACAGAAAATCATGAACCATTTTTAAATTTTCTTTTAAAAGGGAACCACAGTGTGACTGTTGCAGGACAGAGGAAACCCTGCTGTTTGACAGAAATTGAGTTCCACTTGTGTCTTGGTCCTCAGTCTACTTTTTGTTTTTTATCCTCAGGAATACAATAGAAGGTCCTGCTTCCCTGCTGGTTAGCACTGAAAGTCTCATCCCTACAGGCATCCAAGTTTTCTACACTAACATTCCCAGGCATGCATCCTGAAGTGATTCAGTGGTGACACTGAGCAATGTGGTACCCTCGGGACTCACAGAGGCAGGTGTTGCCTGACCTTTCTTATGTGAGACCTTCCCATGGAATAATGCTTCCCAGAACATGCTAGAGGGATACCCAGGCTCAGCATAAATACTCGCTGAAGGAGTCACTGGGGCCATTTTTTCATGTTTGGACTTGCAAGACTGACAGTGGCAGGGCTGTGTGCTCTGACGTGCACCTGGCTGTCTGTCAGTGAGCTGACATAACACTATCCAAGTGTAAATGTTAACCATCCACTGCAGGTGATGATTGATTAAGGAAATAAGCAGTCACAGGCTCTCAAAGTTATGAAGAGTCACCAAAATATAAAGTAAATGTTTAGATGTTGCCAGGATGAGGTTTATCGCTGAAAGTTAACATGTCATATTTAACTAGAAAAGAGAAAACTGGCAGATGTTCTCAGGTTGCAGTGGAACAGTACCAGAACACTTAAATTTTCTTTTCCTAGTAAAAAAGCACCACACAACTCACTCCTGTACACTTTGTCCAAAAGCAGCTAAAGTAAAAACCTTAGATGAGTGTAATGAACAATTTCCTTGGCAAATCACGATTCTGAACATAGCTAGGTATTGAAAGTTATATTTTGCTAACAAATAGCTGAAACTCAAGCCCAAAAATACACAGAGTGGAAGAATGTAAAATCTGGGCCAGCATAAACAGCAGGATGCAGCTATGCTTCCAGTGATCTTTTCTATCTGGGGCCAAATTTCTCAACCACTAACTCAGGGGAAAATGCCTTGTTGGAGGCAGTGGTATCTTACTGAGATTAGGGGCAGCTCACCAAGGAAAATTTTTCAGGACTGAATAGTTAATTTGGAGAAGGACTATTGCAGCAAAACCACTGTCCTAAAGGCCATAAAAAGTTTCATGTTAAATGTAAATACTAGCCTTACTTTTAAATGCAATATGAATTGGAAGTGATCAGATGCAAGCCAATCCAAAAGTATCAAAGTGCATTTAGAGATAACCATGCTATTCTGTGTCTGCTTAAGTAAGATAACTACAGGCATCTTTCTTTATATTTTTCCTAATTTGTAATGTTTTCCTTGGACAAGACTTTATCTGAGTTATAAGAGATTCTAAGTCTTAAATTTTTTAAAACTCCATTCTTTCTTTCTTTCTTAGAGTGGATTTGATACAGGGAATAGGAAAAGGCTCTAGAAGAGAGGCTTTTCTACATGGGATTGTCATCAGTCAGGAAGAATTGTTGAAGGATGAACACACAGGAGGGAACACTTGTCTAGATAAAGCAACTGGTCTGAAGAAGTGGACATTGGGTGCTTTTTTTGAAATCTCAGAGAAAGTAGGTGAGGTATGTACAGCACTAGAAAAGGGCAAACACAAGGCCTATTTAAAAAAAGGTTGGGGATGGAGCTATGGAACCGTAGTTAACTTCACTTTCTGAAGAATAAATCTGGAACACATACTTAAGGTATACTTGATAGTTGTAGGTATCAAGAAGAGAAAAAAGGCAGGGATAACAGCAAACATGGGTGTGTTGAGTCATGCCAAACCAGATCAATGTCTATGATGATAATTTCACAGGTGTATCGATGACAAATAGTAGGTATCATATATTTTGATTTTATATAGCTTCAGTATTCCATATGATATTCTCATAAACAAGAAAAATAAATGGATTCTTGATGAAAATATGCAGTAAATACCTCATCAGTAGAATGAGGTTAAGCTCAGAGAGGCTGCAAGTATTTTTTGGAAAAGATTCAAATTCAAAATTACCTTGATCTGAAAAAAGGTCTGAACCAAAAAGATAATAGTAAATAAAAAATGTAAGTTGCTACATGTAGGCAGGAAAAATTGCCTGTACAAACACAGAATCAGTCAACTGGTTGGATGCCCTTTCTTTAAAAGGGTTGGTTGTGGCATACATTTACGTGAAGATGAATCGCTATGTTGTGTCAAGAAAGGTGCCACCATACCTGGATACATAAGCAGGAAGGTAACCTGCAAGATGCCTGAATGAACCCTTTCACTGTCAGCCACAGGTACCAGGCACTGCACCTCTAGACAAATAAAGACCATATTGCCAAAAATAAAAGAAATGAAGAACGAGCTAAGAAAAATCTCTAAGAGCTGATTGAAAGAAACGAGGTTGCGTAGCCTAGCAAAAGGATGGGAGAGGAACATGATTAACATCCTTGCAGAAAATGAAATGTTGCAGAAAGGAAAAGAATGGCCCATTTATCATATCCCTGGAGGACAGAATACAAACCAATATTCTTACACCATAGCAAGATTCAGGCTAAAGGTAAAGAAAATCTTTGCACTTTTAAGGAAAGACTGGGATAGCTTGCTGGGGAAACTGGCTTGCCAGTGGTGGCTTGAAAGCACAGCTTAGCCCTCTTGGGAATGACAGGCAATCCAATGCTGTTGTCAGAGCAGACTGCCTAGATAAACTCTTTATCTATCTTTTAGTCCCGTTATTCTATGACTATGATGATGTAGTCTGGAGATTTTTGTGGGATTGTATTAAAACTTGGACAAATGTTGCCAAGTGCCTCAAATAAACTGAGAGTCCTTGTACATTGCCTGAACTCTAAGGCATGAAAATGCCATCTACAGCACCGTGACAGCTCAGCAGGTCTACGTGTTGGACTAATTAATGATTAATGCTAAGTATTTCTCATTGATGCATGAAGGCAGATTAGTTTTTATGGGTCACTTCAGTCAGCAGGAACAGTCCCTTGATGTGAAGTCCCAATTAAAAGTTACAAAGTTTTATGCCTAGACAAAACCACCTTACAGTCTCACCAGGTACTTTTTGTGTAAAGAAGTGCCTGTAAACATTTCTGGTTTTAAATCTTTGCATTGATGGTAACAAACCTACCTAGTCCATGTTACTAGCACTTGCTTAGAAGAGGTCTGGTCTTGCTTCAGATGATGGTATTTTTTTAGCTAAACTATTTACCAATATTTTTTGGGAATAGGCAGCTTCTGATGAAAAGCATACAAGTGGAACGTGCATCATTTTGATGATTAAGCAGCTCATGTGGAATATAGGAGACCTAGGTGAAGTGTTTGTTCTTGCTGAATTGGCACATAGGCCTGATCTGTGCTGTTCCCCTTCCCGATGGGCACTACAGCTGCTGATACTATGGGTCAGTTTTTGCAGTCTGTAAATATTTCTGATTTTAATTTTTTTCATTGATAATAATGAAAATACCTAGTCCATGTTACTAGCACTTGCTTCAAAGAGGTCTGGTATTGCTGAAGACTGAAGGAGGCAGGAAGGGTAAGAAAAGGGGAGGAGAAAAGAGGTACAGGATTCAGCCTGCCTAACCCAGACAGTCTGTGACCGTGGTTACTGAACAGAAGCTGAGTCAGATTTCAACATGGGGTCAAATCTGTAATCAGTACAGGAGCTAGCAATGTGAATTTGGCAACCAACACCAGAATTCAGATTTGGGCTCATGGTTTTTATTTAAATCATGGAGATAAAGCCAAACAATTTAAAACCTCTTCTTGGACTTAATTCCTGTTGGCAGTGGGAGTAAGAGTACTAATGCTGGAATGGTTGAGCATAAGGAGATGAATGAGTTAACAGCCAGTTTAAACCATGTCATATTCAGTAATCATAGTATCTAGTTAAATTTTAAAGGTTGATAACTGATTATTTGCCATTGTTCGCTGGAAAATCCCTGA
>WEIT01018004.1:554-11350 GCA_013389985.1 Dryoscopus gambensis
TGCAGCCACCGTGAATAACCTTACAGGACAAGCCTGCAAGGTTTCTGTCCTTTCCTCCTCTTAATTTTAGGCGTTTCTCGGAAAAGAAAGGTGTCTGTTGCTTTTACAGTTTGTTGTCTCCTGAGTGCAGATGACCCACTGTGAGAGAAGGCAATGAGCTGTGCCCTGTTACTGAGTGCTGCAGAAGTCAGGGTATGATGCTGAACAAACTCATTCTCCGTCCTTCACTATGATTTGTACTATCCCACTCTTTATTGAATTAAATGTGTTAATAAAGGACTTATGTAGCCGCTAAAAAGGAGTTGGCTGTCATTTATCAATTAATAACCCGTGAAAACTGGTGTTACATAGTGGTAGTAATCGTACCCATGGTGTTAGGCATATGCTACATAAAAATGCAGTCACCTTGAAATAATATGGGCAAATCAGCTTGTAACCTACAGAACATTATTAATAATGTAGTCCTAAGCACTGTAGGACTGAAGTTTGTCTCGTAGTCATCTGTGGATAGATTGTGCAAAATTTTATTTTTGGTTCAAGTTTTGGGTGATCAAATTGGTTGAGCTGCATTTAATTCTGAAACCAAGGACTTCTCTTACATGATCTTACATGAATGAAGTACTTTTAATATTTCTTTGGGGAGGGCGAGTGGTATGTGTGATGGTTTGTGGCAGACAGATGATGGAAAACCAAATTTTAAGCAAATTGGTAGGATTTTATTGACTTCAACAGCTAATTCCTACAGCAGTAGAAGGAAGGCCCTGATATGATACAGTTCTCATTGCTATTCTCTTTTAAACCCAGGCTAATACAAGGTCAGCTGCAGTCATTTTATTGCTAGAGGAGAAAAGGACCTATGCAGCTGCTGGGCTGCAAGTGGTATTATGTGCTTCAGGTCATTTGGGCTGCATAAGACACTGTTGCTGCACAAGCTTAGAGAGAGAATGGCACAAAACAGGAGCACATTTCTGCTTGGTAGCACTTACCTGGGCTTGTTCCTGGCTTTGGAATGAATGAGAAATTTGGAAAGAAAGCAGTTATGGTATATAATTATAGCAGTCTAGCACAGAGGTTATATAAAATGCTGAAGTGTCTGCCCTCTCCTCCTACAGTACTGTTTAATGAAACTCTTCTTAACCCACACCCCCAACTACACCAATGTCATTTAATCTTCTTGGACTCTTGGCTCTTTTTCTGGCAAAGTCATTTATTCAGTGAATTTCTGTTAGACGACTGGAGCACATACTGAGACTGTTCAGACTTTGTTGTCGGAGTGTCAGACAATGTATGAAAATAATGGCACATTATTGTTTGTGTTTACGTTTTCAGCATCTATTGTCCTTTCTGTTCCTACAGAGGAAGGTGTAGTCACTTGCCAGAAAGCTCACAGTTGACACTTCTGGGTGAGGTGTAACGAGAGAGTAGAAAATAAGAGCACAAAGAGGCTGAAGTAGTAACAGCAGTGTGATGACCTAAAACCTGCTTAAATCAAAAGCAATATGTTCATTGACTGCAATTATCTTCAGAGTCTAGAAAGATGATGCAAGAAAAAATCCCCAACTGATGACATTTCAGATTTTATATATCTAGTTATCTACTCTTTCAATATGCTTTGAGCAGAAAATATAGTTAGTTACTTGGGAAGACAATTGTCTTTTGTTTTTATGCATTGTGGTATCTGGCATGCATAGGGAAAATGTTTTCATTATACCCTCTACACACACCTCCAGAACCACTCCTTGAAATAGTAGAAGCTACAGTATACTTGTAGTTCAAAATATTCCTTTCTCTGATTTTAACCTATTGCTTAATAAATGAAAAATAATATGCACCACACTGAAAAAATTATGCACAGACTTTAGTTTCAGAGTTTGAGCTATTTGGATGAAACTATGAATGCAGCAGTTGTGCCAATAACTAAACAATACTCTTTTTTAGCTTTATTGTTGGAGCATTTTACACTTCAAGCATATTAAATGCTTCTGATCATACACTGTGCACTGTGTACTCTTTGTGATTATGTCAATATGACTAGTTGCTAAGGCTGAAATAGGTAACTGCCACTAGAAATCTGGGAAAGTTAATTAATTAAAACACTTCGTTATGTAAGAGAGCGCTGTCAAAGTTCCCATTTTGTGTCAAGTTCAGAGATATGCTAAAATGCTGCCCTTTGGGAAAAAAAAGATATTCTTATTTTTTCAGCTATATTGACAAAGATTCACTTCAGATTTTATTCCAAATTCATAAATGTGTCTCATGTCAAAATCTGGGCTGTAAATGCTGCTACCTCCGTGCAATAGGACAGACGTTAGTAGCCTCTGGAAGCACATCAACATAAGGAGAAATGAGGTCAGGATATAGGTAAAGATTATGTTGTCTGGAATGTGAAATCAGACACTGTCACACTTTTTTTGAGTAAGCTGTAGCAGATAAGTTCTCAGGTGGGATATAGGTTAACATAAAACTTAAAATTTGAGGCACTAGGTAAAAGAAGCATCTCTGTTGCAAGACTTACTCCCAAACCAGGCGTTCTGGTGGTCATTTTGTGTCAGGGCCCAGGAGCGGGGCACTAGCCATGTCTAGAGTGTTGCTGTAATTGGCTCGTTCTTCCTCTAGGTGAGGGATCTGTAGTTAAATCCTTTCCAGCTGATTCAAAGCAGGGACATCAACCCCTGCTGCCAAAAGGGTGACTGCCTTCGTTTTCCTTTTGTACCTCCATCTCTGTAAAAAGCTTTCAGTTGGACTGGAGCAAGTGAACAACTGCTTTTTGCTCCAGATACTGCTTTGAGAATACAGGTTTTAAGCCTCTACTGACAGTGAACATGGTTTATCTGTATTTCAGACGGTCGGACGAAAGCACGAGCTCCTCTAAAGACAAATGGTGTGTCAGCAGCCAGTTGCAGGAAAGATAAAGGATTCCAAAGCTGTGAATATTGCAGCCAACTATCCAGGGCTTATTTAATATCCTTTTATTCCAGCTTCTTTCATCCCTTTAGTCTTTGCTAGTCAGAATATAAGTTGTTCGGTTGAATACATTCGCAGGGTATGACACAATAACTTCTGCCCTATTCCAATAGAGCGTAGATTACCTACCTGTCTTGCTTGCCCTTCTGCTCCTCTTCTGTTTCTATAAAACAATTCTCCCATCAGTCTTTTCCATTTCCTATTTTGATCATCATCTTTTTGTCTCCTTTGAGCTACTGTGAACAGGAACTGAAAATAAGGTGTGTGTTTATAGGTACCACTTTAAAACAGCTGCAATTTTAGTGCTGGACCAACCCTCTGATTAGACAAGTGGAAAAGCTATGATGTATACTCTATAATAAATGTCAGAGCAAAGGACTAAAAACCATCCTATTAGGAGCTAGAAATAGCCCGGAAATAAAAGAAGAACCCGTGTCAAAAAGCAAAAAATTTCAAGAGCAGAACAGAAGTTCAAGGGTGACAAAGAAAAGGATCACAGCCCTTTTGGTGAGTAAATACTTTTAGACAGGTATTGATCTAGTGGGCAAAAAACAGTGTGTGCTCTCCTTTGTGAAATAGCACTTAGTGGGGGTGATGCATGTGGAACAATGTTATGAGTGGTGAAGAAACAAAGCATTTTTCCACAGCTGGAAATAATTTTGAAAAAATGAGGTATTTTTTGCCTTTATTTTTAATATCCAGTACTCAAGTCTAAGAATCAAAAAACTGAGATACAGAAAGATGCCCTTAATGAATCAGAAGAGAAATCACTGTCTCACTGAAGTCAGCAAAAACTTTTGGCAATGATTTAACTGAGGCCAGGGCCTCACTGCATGCTTTACTGTTATGAACAGCAATCTGGTGCTGATGGCAGGCAAAACATGGCAACAAAGGAATATACTGCAAAAGTTCCTGTCTTCTGCTGTCTTCACTTTTCCTCCAGTTGAAAATGTTATTTCTTTGAGGCCCAGTGCTGAACTTGGAGTACATGGTACCAGTTATTTTCAACCAACTGGATGAGTTGACATGGATTCCTTTACTCTTAGGGTCATTTGGCTAATGGAAGAAATTGAATATACGTAAATATAAATGGGTGAATTGTCTTGTTTCCTACAAAGAAATAACACACTAAATGTTGTCATTCCCCACCCCCCAACCGTTCAAGTATTCGTTACCTGTTGAGAGAAAATTGATTAAGTAGTGAGCATTAAATTTAGCAGTGATGTTACTACAAGAAGGAGTGCATGGATGTGGAACAGCCCTGGCTCTGTGATAAGGTAATAAAACAGAGGGGGTGAGCAGCAGAGAGAAATGGCAGGAAATAGATGGCACCAGACACCAGCCCTCACTCTGTTCCCGTTAACTGGTGCAGGACCGGAATAATCTCACAGACCTCAATCAAAATATGCTAATTTTGGATTGGCATAAATTGAATGAAAAACTTATTTGGGCATAACCTGCACGCTCTGCCACTCCCTGTTGTAGCAGAACTCCTGCTTGTGTACTGACTCATAGCTAGCATGAAATGATTGCGATAATCTTTCAGTATTTCAGGAAAAATATTCACTGAAGTTGTATCAGGAGGCTGCAGTATTTTTCCATAATTCACCAAAGCCCACCAGGTATCTTCCTGATCTCTCAAATGTATGAGTTAGAGAATTAATCTTCATTCCTGATACTGACTTTTTTCAACTGTATGCTTTCAGTCATAAGTCAGAATCACAGAATGATTTGGGTTGGAAGAGATCTTAAAGGTCACCTGCTTCCACCTCCCCTGCCGTGGGCAGGGAGCCTTCCACTAGACCAGGCTGTGCAGAGGTCCTGCTGCCTCTAGCACCCCGGACTCACAAACTGCAGAATTCTGAGCAGAGTCGTAGCTGGTGAACCTTTGTTTGTTTGGGACTACCACTTTTTTCTTGCCAAGAATATGTAATACTTCATTTTGTGGCACATCTAATACTTTATTCTGTGGCACACAGCAGACAGCAGCATGCTGAATGACTATGTCTCTTGGAGACACTGTAGGTCACTCGTCCTGTTCGTGAGGACAAGTGAAGATTAATTATTTGATATGCAGAAGCCCTTTCCCTTGCCTGCTTTAAGCATCATCACCATTCATTCAGCAGAATGTACCTTTTCTGTAAGCAAGTGGTGCTGGGTGTCTGAAGATGTGAGGCTGAATCTTTGTACCATCCGTGGAGTACATGAGTCAATGCAAAAAAAAAAGTCCTTTAAATTGCAGTATTTGCTAATAGATACCTTCATAACCCTGTTCCTGGCTGGTGTTGCTGACCCTCACAAGAGGTATGCAGACCGTTTCAAGAGCAGCCTATATCGTCCCAGTGAACGGAGACCCTGAAAGCTATTCTATTCCTTATGCATTTAATCAGACACATGCGAAACAGGTATCATTTTCTGTATCACGGAGTGAAAAGTAATGAAAGAGGAATTCGTTTTTATTGGAAGGAAATGTTTATCTAAATAATTTATCTAAATAGTAAGTCGGCAAGCTTTTTGAACCTAACTGATTGCAACTGGTTTCTGGAAGACTCCTTTCAAATTACTGAAACCTATGAATCAGAATGTAAAGACACAAATCAAACAAGTCTAGCGTTATTTGAACAATTTTCCAGATCCTAATTCCTCTGCTCTAAAAAATATATTTGATGTTTCCTTTTCATGACAAATGCAAATCAAATATTAACAGACTGCATTTCAATGTAGTCATTATATTGTATGAAAGGGTTGAGGAGCGGGCAGAAAGAAGAAGACAAGTTTGTTTTCACCAGGGCAACCAAGTGCTTTTCTGTGTGTATGTTTAATGAGTGAATCAGACTGCTTTAGCACATGATTGCTTAGATCGATAATTATTCAAGAAACAATACTGCCTTGGGAAAATCTATGGTAATAAAAAAGAAATCTGGATGGGCTGAATAACCTTTTCAGGCAGATATTTATCTTCAAATGAAGCTATTTTTTGCACAGTTTCTAGTGTTTAGAAAATGCATTATTGTTTGGTTAAAAAACAATCAGATTTTTAGTGTTTAGAGTCTGGAGTACAGGGTGGCAGTGAGATAAAGCACTAATGGATGGTATGCTCAGATGCATAGATGGGAAGATTGTTAGGCTTTAAGTATCATGTCAAAGTGGCAATATGAGCTGAATCTATGCATCTGTACTCTAGTGATAACTGTTACCATTACCAAAATGAACAGATAGCAGGTTCTAATTAAAGTTACAAGCCAGAGGGAATAAACATTAAGAGAAAAAGAATAGTTCTGTGAATAAATAGCACTTGATTTATCAGTTCAGAGAAAAGGTCTAAAAATTAGTATTTGAAATTACTTTACATACAACATCTGTCAAACCAGAGAACAATAACCAAGTCGACCTAATTAGAATACTTACAACTATAAGTATATTCTTATCTTGACATGGGGAGACCAAATATTCTCCTAATTGCCAGCTAATGTGCATCAAACTTTTGCTGAGACCTAGAAGAACCTCCCTGCAGCAGCTACCTGCTTACTTTGGATGTTGGACTATTCAGAACTTAGCTTTGTGTACTTTCTGCATCTGCATTAAGAACAACTTCTGTGTGCTCACCACAAGCTGGATCATGAAAGCAAATTACACAGCACTTTGTAGTACTGTAGGTTCTCCTTTATATATAGTTGTCACTTCTACTTTTGCTTACTTTTAGTATTCATTCAGGACAGTAATCCTTTAAATATGAGACAAACGTTGTCTCTGCAGATATTTTTAGAACTTCTAAGAATAGACATAGACCAGATTCCTTAAATGTTGCTGAGGAGTACAGTACTGTGTGTACTTACAGCACCCCTGGTAAAATTGGCTTGCTGGTACTAATCAGCCTTGTTCTTAAGGAAGGGTATTCACAGCTTTAGAAAACATGCCTAGATAACTTATGGGAAGCTTGTGCTAAGGCAAATCCCTAAACAACTTTCTTTTGCTAGGTGTTTCAACTGTTACCTTCATTTTCAGTGATTTTTTTGAGTGATAGTGTTTTGGTCCATTGAAGTAAGTTGGTTTAGTTACATTGGATTTTGAAAGTGTGCTTTGAAAATTTCAATACATTGGAATGAAAAATTTCTTGACTGCTTTCTGTAAGCATATTGTCGTCTGGCAGGGCTAGGTCATATACACGAATCAGCAAGTTTGAAGAGTTTGAAATGCCTCTCTGAAGCATTTTGTCAAATTACCCAGACAGATTGACACTACTGCGATTTTTCTGTCTTGCCTTGAAGGGGCAGCAGCTAGTGGTGCTGTAAAGAAGAGAAATGAGAAAGGGCAAAATTAATTCTGCACCTCATTTGCTTTATATTATCCTTTTATTTTCTTCTCCATCTGTCTGTATTCCTCTTCCTCCCCAGCTTTTGAAAAAAGGTCCAGGCTCTTCCAGCAACCTCTAATGTGCTTGGAAACCTTCACTTTTTTGTATAAACTTGCACATGTTTGGGCTTTGTCATGGAGATAACCCTGTCATCAGTTATTTCAGCTATGTTCTCTTCAGGAAGGATTTTAGCAGTAGCTTCACACTAAGCTGCCCCTTCCTATGGGAAATGGGGAGCTGAGAGCCCCAGCCAGCATTTGCAGCCATAGAGTGGCTGTCACTGAGCACGGACACTGAGGGAAGCAGGTGGCTGTGAGTGGCTGTGCAGGGCAGGCTGAGGGCCTCTCTGAGCTCCTTAGCTGGCAACTGTGTGTAGGCAATGAGGGTCCTGAGTGCCCACCTTTGGCTGGAGAGCACCTCACACCACCTTGCAGGTCTCCTGGCATGGTCAGTGCCACAAACACGGCATAGCATGCCCCTTCTGCAGCCTCACACAGTCCGTGCATGGGAGGGACACCAGACCAAAACCTGTGGTGCTTTTGGGTACAGGCAGGAGTTGTGACCCTTCCTCAAAAGGCACAATAAACCTGGTGTGGTCAGAGCCTTCAGCTGCCATGTGATTTAAAAAAAAAAAAGGGCGCCGGGAGAAATTTTAGAACCCATTTTCCATGGCAAAGGGATACACATAGGCTTACAGAGATTTGGAAAGATTGTCAAATGCAGCTCCCACTGCAGTGATCCGGCTGGAGTAAGGGCAGATCCGTGGATGCTGCAGAGCTCTGCTGGTGGTGTTTACGCCACAAAATTACTCCAAGCTAGCTATTATTAGAACTTTAGCTTCAGCAGGGGAAGGAAGGAGCTCCTTTGTACCCTAATTCCTGGATTATGGCATTCAGGGGCTGCAGTGGTAAGCACAGCAAGGCAGTGGCACTGCTTACAGTGCCTGGCTTGCCTTGGCTCACTGGGCTGCAACGACGGGGCTGCAGACGCACAGTCACCAAACTTGGGATGATAGAAAGGCTTTACTGACAAAAACATACATGTCTTCCAGGTTAGAATTAATTCCATCCCTGAAGTACTATCTGTTGAACCTGGGATTTCAGTGCCTAAATTCCACCAGTTTCACTTTGAAAAGTGAAGAGCTTTTTGGGTCTGACTTCTAGCAGATCCACATTTAAGCATAAACTGCAGAGGAAACATTGCCAAAAGAGATGTAACTGCTTAGGGCAAGGAAATTGTGCCTCTCTAACATACTAAAATAAGTCAATCATACAGCTGTTGAGACTAGAGGGAATGGTTGATGTAATTTATTTGGATTTTAAAAAGAAAAAAATCCATATGAAAATATCCCTACCAAGAAGCCATTAAAGCAAATGAGTATTAAGGAAGTGAGAGCTAAAGTATTTGTGCATTAGCAACTAAGAGGTAGAGCCGGATTAAATGGTTGATTTTTTTAGCATGGCAAAAGGCTAATGGTATAGTGCCCCTATGCTGTTCAACTGGTGCTTTCTGAAAATGGGGATGAACATGCTGTTGGAGACGGGGCATTGTTTACAGTTAGCAGAGAATTACTTCAGTTAATCAGAACTGGGGAAGATAGTGATTGAATTGGGTTAACAAAGTGAATAAACGGGCAGTGTGATGCAGATGAAATGCAGTGCTGAGAAATGCAAGGTTGGGTGCACATTCAAGAGAATAATTGGAAGTACTTTTAGGCTTTGCTGGGCTCTAAATTACCCATAACTCTTTAGGTCATTACTTACTGTGACCAGCCTAGTGGAGTAGTGTGTTGTGAAGGGATCCAACGAAAACAAAAGATAATGTGAGACCATGGTGGGTGGCAGTAGCATAGAACAGAAGATACAACTCCCATCCATCAATCAACATGAACAAATCATCCATAATTTTGTTCTTGCCCTATCTCTTAAAGCATACTGATAAAAAGTAAGTCTGAAGACTGGCAATTAAATAATTAGAGAGATGGAGGAGGCTGAAAACAAGGGTTTGTTTAGAAAGAAGTTAAGTAATAGGAGACAGAGGGCAAGTATTTAAAACAATGAGTGGTGTTAAGAATACAAGCTAAGAAGCTTCTATTTATGTTGCTAGTGCAAAAAAAGAAGCAAAGTGGTATATTTAAAGAGAATTAAAATGAATTATTTTCATGAGAACCTCATTAACCTTCAGGAATCATTCTGTTAAGCAATCATGGAGGCCAAATGTTCAGCAGCATTATGTTATTTTAAAACAATTCTAACGCTACCATAGGACTGAAACAGTTATTCCAATGCTATCTACAGAGATCCAGCTTCTCCATTAGAAAAGCCCATAGAGGTATTAACCTGCTGCCTCCTATTTGGAAACCTGAGTTTTTAATGTGCGTTGGTGTTTTTGTGCTCAGCTTTGCTGTCTAAACTTTGAACTGGTTGGCCATGCAGAGTCTACATTGTGCCAGGGCTCCTACTCCAACACATAAGAGGAGGCGTGCACCCAAGGAAGAAATGGTTCAGTACACAAACTTCGCAGTAGAAAAATTTTCTTTATGGAACTACCTATTCCGAGTGTAATTTATGTAACTGTGACTTCCCCCATCTGGGATCCCAGAAGGATGTCTGCAGCAGCTGGTGCATTATATTGAATGGTCCTTTAAAATCTCCTTGCTGCTGAGTTGAGGCTTGTGTGATTTTCAGTAGCATTTATAACCACTCAGGCTGCACCATGGTGTGATCTGCTGCACATGCCAGGAACTTTGATGGGGAGCGGCTGAGATTAATGATGACATAATACACTAAGAAGAGATATTAATGCTCTTAGGCATGAATTAATGAAATACCATTGAGAATTTATCCTGCATGAATAAAAGGATTTGGAAGTTGTCGTTCTAAAAACCACACCAAGATTTTACTGAAAAAAATCCCAAATACTGTTGAAATAGACAGGGTCCTAATCAAGCCTTACTCCAGATTTTGGGCAGAGCCAGATGATTGAGCGGGACCCATTAACTGTATTCCTGCTAATTTACAAAATGTGTGTGTAAATGAAAGACACAGATCTGTTGCTTCAAGGGCTGTGGCATTTTCATCTCCAACTCAGTACAAGGCTGGATTCCAAGCTGTGGTGTCATTGTGGAGTAGAGACCCAGCATATCAGTGGCATCCATAAATCTGGGATCCTCATCACACAGTGCAGCCATATAGCAAGATCCTTGCTTACTGAAATGGTCGCAACTGCTCTTCATAAATATGGAAGGTGACTGTGACCATTTATTTTTTAAAAAACTAAGGTATGCTTTACTTTGACCTCTCTGGGGTAAGTGTCTTTGCAGGGTTATTGAAGAACTGAAGGATGACTTCTGAATCCTGTAATTTTTAATTCCTCATTGTCCCCCAGAATTAGTGAGTTAAAGTGTTGTGTCTATATATATATATACATATACATACATATATATATATATATATGATTGTCTACCTGTAGCTTCTCT
>WEIT01018009.1:110-15597 GCA_013389985.1 Dryoscopus gambensis
ATTCCTGTGGGCATTCGCTGCAAGCAAGCTGAGGCTTCAGTGACTGTTTGCTAGATACTCGGCATTCTTCATATTTGACGTTCCCTGACAGTTTTCCAGAGGTCAAGCACAGGGTGTGCTGGGCCTCATGTGTCCATTTGGTCTCTTGCTAGTTTCTTCCTGGGAATAAGCTCTGGATCTCACATAGGAGCTTTTTGATTTGGTCATTAGCTCTAAACACCATTTGCTTCTGGTAACAATGAGTTACCAGACAGGTAACAGGAGACAGGAGTTGAAATATGATTGCTAGGCAGTGAGCATGCCATAGGGGAAAACAAAACGAAAGAGGGAGGCCTGCACATGGAAGTTTTCCTTGGATATCTTGGAATTGAAAGCAATTGCAAGGAACCTTGCCTCAGTGTCTACTGTTTCACCATTCCTTCCTTTCTGGCAAAGGACTTCAACAGGTAATAGTCCTGGTTCTGGAAGACAAAATACCTGTCCCAGTCCTGCTGATCTATATGGAACCCAATAGTTCCCAATTTTGTCATGTATCTGGGAAACTTTAGTTTTGCTGCTGCTACCTTAACTCTATCTGAATTCAGATATTTTTTGTGCAATTTCTCAAAATTCATGACATTAAATAAAAAACTCCTAAACAATTAACTAGGTCAGATGCAGTATCTATAATAGATATAGAAACAATTCAGAAGTTTCTCTATTCCTTATAGCTGGAATGAATTTTTGTTTCCATTTTGTTAACAAATAAAAAGAAACACAACAACAAAGACAGAACCATACAGAGGACAAAACAGCTCCTTGTTTAGACAGAAAGTTAGAGCATTTTCTCACAGTTAACATATCTAAACTGGGAAAATTTGCTTTATTTTTTCTACTGCCAGATGCACAAAAGCTAAGGGAAATTACAAAGCTAAGGGAAGATTTTTTTTTCCAAGGACTCAGAACAGATTTTAAAATTCAGTATGCTCTGCCTTAGTGTAGCTTCTCCTAGCACAGGTGAACAGTGGCACCAGTATTGCACATAACCCCCAATACCCGATCTTTTAGCATTTACACATATAGAAAAGGCAAAAGCAAAAAGAGGGGAAAAAATCAAACCCCAAAAAAGCAAACAAAAAAAAAAAAAAAAAAAAGGAAGGACAAATAGCAAAGAAAGGAATGAGAAGATTGATATGCCTCAGTAAAAAGATAAAGGTTTACAAGGGCAAGGACAAAATTAGACAGACAGTGTAGAAATCCAGTGAAAGAAAAAACATGTGACCATCAAAACCTTAATGTCAGCATTGACCTGGCCAAGTAAGTAGAGAACAACAGCTTGTGAGTGTTTGAGAAGTCCCAAACCTGTTAAACTTCTTGAAAAGTGCACTTTCCGGCTTTCAAGTTATTCAACCTTTCACCTGTTAGGCTTCTGCCGTCAACCTTGACCCCTGCTCTTTGTGTAGTGTGTTAGTAACTGAGGTTAGAAATCTAAAAGGGAGTAAGCAAATGTGGAGGGTGAAAACTCCAGAAGTCTGCAAAAATTTGGAGACTTGAAATACACACAGCTTTTATTTTCCCATAAGTGTTATTTAATCTGTAGAAAAAAAAGGTTCATCATTCCTTAGCAGCTTTGTTCAATCTAATTTAATGGTTTTTCAGTTAATAAAAGTGGTCTAGGCATGAGGTTTGGGCAGAATAAATAAATCAGACCTTGGGGACTGTGTTGCAAAAAGTAACAGAGAAAAAAGCAGGAAACAAGTTTGAAACCATGTTATGGTAAGAAATTACACTGATGGGAAGATTCTGATTTCCAAAGACTGACTTTTGATGTGAGGACAGCCCACAGGATCTGGATCTCAGCTGTTTTAAATCATTACATGGAGGGGATCTGTTGCACTCTGTTCAGTGACTTGGGGACAATCCTCAAAGTTGTGCCTTACACCACATTGTCTGAAGGAGCAGATCTGTAAGGTCAGGCTGTGCTCACAAATGACATTTTTCCCACAACTTACTGTCATTCTGCTTTGTGCCATGGTACAGGGGGTCACCCAGGACAAATGTACCTTTTTTTCACGAGTTCCTCACAGGCTCATACTTATTCAGAGATGTGCATACAGCAGCAAATGTACTTAGAAGTATTTCTGAACCTAAATAATGTATCTGCAGTGGAGGCAAACAAGGTTTGTCATCAGAGGAGGTTTGTCAGCAAATCCTCTCCCAATGAACAGTGCTCCTCCCCTGAGATGCCAAATTGTTCAAAAAAAGGGTTGATGAAACTGGTAAACTGCTCCACTTCAATACTTTCTAAAAATTCTGCCATTTCCTGGAACAAACTGTTGTTTTGTTTGCAATATAAGTTAAGTTAAGGAAAATTCATTTGAAAGAAAATACAGAATTAGAAGAGGAATTAAATCCTCTTCTTAGTGAATGTGTGGAATTTTGGTGTCTAAAAATATTGGCTATTTAACCTTTAGTCTTGACTTGAGATAGGAAAGCTTTTTTAAAATGTCGTATTTACACATGGAATGGAAAAAAACATTTCCTGTCTTGATCTAAATTGTGACTTATGTGTACTGAAATGCTGTGGGTACTTTTGTGGATACTCTCTCCATTAGGGCTGTATGCAGTTTAGAAATTACATCATGGGCTGGACCTGGCACAGACTAAACCGGTCCCAGGAAAACAAATGCTACTGGATCATCTGAAGATTTTATAAAGTGATAAAATGCCCCCAGAGGGATAATGACTCTTGAGAAAATTAATTTCTACTAAGATTTCAAAGTCAGACTACCAGAAAATAACCTCCAGTCCACTGGACTCTGAGATTTTCATTCTCTTTCTGATGTTTATGCATACAAATTATTTTTGACCGTGCTGAGACCAAATATTCTCCTAGTCTACTTACTGTATTCCCCTAAATGCTTGTTCTATTCCTTTATTTACAATGAATGGTGAAGATTTGAAGTATAAATCATTTGCTGATCGAGTACATGATGATGGGATTCTTATTAGATGGCTTAGAGATAAGCATAGGCACCTATCTGGACAAAATAGGGTCGTCTCAAGGATAACCATCAGGGCTTGTATATCAAGACAGTCCAGGTAAAGATAAGTGTCCTTGTGGAGACACCCACAATAAGTGTAACCTTTGTAGCAGACGGAAGAAATTTGCTGCTGAGTTTTGCATAAGTTGGAAGGTGGTGTAGAAAATGGAATTTTCTATGTCCCAAGGAGGAATAATGACAGTAACTGAGCTGCTGGTTCATGCAGATGTGCTCTTTTATTGCAAGGCCACTGCAGGATAGACCAAAAGGCTGGGTATTGCTGAGGGAAAACGCGGTGAATGACCAGCAGCCCAGGAGGTCAGAACCGGGGCCTGCAGCCATCTCTCTGCAACCAGGAGATTGCATGAAAAGCTTTCGAATAAGACCCTTCTTTCCTGCCAGAGTCTTAGACTCTGCCTTGACTGGGATCCGAAGGCATTGTTTGAACATGTTAGCTCACACTTTTTGATTAAAAGCTTTGAGGTGAAGCCTTAGCTCCATTTAAAGTTAATGGCAAAATTCTCACTGACTTTTCTGGAACCAAAAAACAAACCCATGTTTCTTACTTGTCCACACTAGATAGACTATTAAATCAAGACTGTGATTTATAGAATGCACCACCAAGCTACACTGATGTGTACTTTTAAATTTTAAACTCCTTTCTTCTTCCAAGGCATGTAGATCACATCCATTCTCGAACTTCCTACCCTAATACACATGTACATCAGTTAAGAAAAATGTTAAAAAAATCAATAAAAGAGGCAAACCCTCTATCACATGAGTATGAAGTCTTCCTCTTCTGTCTTAAAATGATTGTGACAGATATATAGTAACTGATGTCTTGTTGTTATCAAGCCCCATATCGCCACTGATACCCAGTAAGCCATTAAAACCAGTTCATGGGATGGGGTAAATTGCAGATTCTACCATGAAGAACTGGGAAACTGTTATGGCGTCCACCTAAACAAGGAGACCAAAGACAAATAGAGGATTTTACTTCAGAAAGTACCATCCAAAATAACACCATGTTCATAACTCAGTCAGGAGGCAATCAAATGTGTGGTGGAGAGTGTTTGAAACTTGTTCACACACATACATCCACCCAAAATTCTGCAGGAAAGAGACTTGGATAATGCTCTATGAGATATTTTAACATTTCTAAACTATGAAAGTGATCACCTTGCAAAAAAAAATGCTTCTAAAATAACAGCTGCAGACAAAATAATGGTATGTATTTAAGGTAAAAAATAGAAAACGAGGCTGAGCAAATTCCTAAACTGAACTGGGAGCAGGGAGATTCCCCTTCCCTCTCTTTGGGCTGGGGCCCAGTTTTGATGAAGGGAAACTAACAGTTTAAATCTTTTTGGTGCTAATAAAGGAAGACCCATGTTATTTCATGTGATGTTAGAATCAAATAATTGGGTGGGAGTGAGAGAAAGGCCAGCTGGGAAGGCAGCCCATTGCCGAGGTGCTGTGGAAACACAGCTCTGTCTGCCCAAGCATCCTGTTAGCCAGGGGCAAAAGTCATCCCCTGCAGTTACTGTTTAACAGTGTCCGGAGAGGGAATGTGAACCACACAGGGAAATCCCCACTTCAAATCAAAGCCTGGTGAGAGGCCAAAAATGTCTCTATGATTTTATAAAGGTGAAGGGAATCAAACAGAAATAAACATCATCTCAGGAGCGTTCCGCATCCCTCCGCCTGCGGTCTCCAGATGCTCGTGGGCCTGAGTCACACATGCCGAGGTGCATACGCTGGAAAACCCAAGCAATGTCTCAGTGGAGCTGGAAGGTGTCCGGGTTTGGTTTTTGTGATTCCCGTAGCTCATTCAGAATGAGAGTCCCTCTGTGGTAGATGGTGTGACACAGTCCAGAACTGAAAGGTTTTTTGCGCAGACGAGCTCTGCAGGTCTGCTGTGGATCATCCGGCAGGAAGAGAGGTTGGATGTTACAGGCAAAAAATTGAACCCCGCATGGGGCTGAGAGGAAGAAGGGGCTGTCCCCTGAGTATTGAGAAACACTGACAGCTCCCACCTCTGGACAAAGCTGCCTTGTCTGACAGGACCTGGTCTGTCTGGTGCAGCTTGCCCAAACTTTCCTTGGAAACCCTCTTTTCCTTCTTCCCACTTTTTTCTCTTTAACAGGAGCATTTTTTGAAATGAAGGAAGCTCATGTTAACATCCCCCTTCAGACAAAGGCAAAACCCTTTACTGCCATGAGGACCAGGCTCTGCATTTTCCAAGGCTGACCAGGGAGTGCCTCTCAGCTCCTTCATCCCTTCCCCCTTCACTTTTTTGTTGCCATTCCCAGAAAGGAAAGTGAATTTTTGAGAGTGTCAGAATAGTGTAAATGCTGATATATAGGCCACAGTTGTTTGAGGGCCTTTTGAGAGACAAACTCCTCCCCTCTCCTCTGTTCCCTTCAAGTTGGGAATGATTCATCAGCTGGCCTTTGGCAAGAAAAGAGCCCTGCCCTGGGTCTCGGGCCTTTGACCCGGGTGAAGAGAGGGGTCAGGCCGCGAGCAACTGTGCAAGCGCCGCTCAGCAGCTACGGGTCTGGGAGACACAAGGGAGAGGGGAGGGAAAGAATGGAGTGGGACGGTGGGAAAAAGTGGGAATTTATAAAAGTTAAGAGTATATTTCTAAGAGTCTCAGCGGATCAGCTGACAACTGGGGTCAGGGGTCGTATTTATGCTTGATTCCCTGGGCATGTTACAGTAACATCTGCTTGTTAAGGGTCTGTGGGGACCAAATGCTCCTGACCTTTGCCTAAGGAAGGGGACAAACCAGGAGATTAGGGGTGTTCATATTAATGTTTGTGTTTGACTTGAAAGTTTCCCCTTATCTGAGCCTGGTTTGTCACTTTTGCCAAAATTCTTTTATGCTCTACCCAAATAAACAGGTCAGCCATGCCAACGGTTTGGCCAGGGCTGGAGGTCATGAGGTGTTTGACGTCACTTGACTCCTAAAAGGGAGAGTAGGAAGGGTGGAAGCCCTTGCTCTGGGAGGTGAGGCTCAGTCCACCCCCTGATCTGGGCACACTATCAGTCATAAACATCTGAAGCAAGCCTCTGGCCCCTGCCTGCATCTATACTTAGTAACCAAAAAGCAAATGCCAAGATGTAACCAGAAGCTTACATAAAGGGTAGGGCCTCACTCTAACTTCTGTGGTAGATTCTGTGACCAAAACACCCCATGTATGGAATTCCTTATTGTATGCAGGAAGAGTTAATACCCCCTCACGGCTGCATTTGAATTTCTCTTTTGAGAATCAATAACCAGGAATGACATCACTTTATGAACTATAATCCCAGAACTGGAAAGATCTTCCTCCAACTGTATGGAACAAGAGAAAGGTGTTTTAAAGACCTTTTACTTACAAAAGTCTCCTTTTTTCCCCCCGCTAACTAGAAAGAGATTGGTTCTTAGGCAGCAGGACACACTGTTGGTGAAATAAGGATAAATAAGCAGTTGTGGATATTTTTCCCAGTACCAGAGCTTTGGGGAGGCAGACTTAGATGAAGGATTTTATTGTTATGTTTATGTCATTGAGCTAGCGACAAAAAATACTACCCCAGCTAAAGGAAACAGAAAAGCACCTGAGCATTAACAATGGGCATTGAGCATTTTCCATGCATTAAGAAGTTCCTTTTAGTACCTGGTTTTATCCCAGTCACTTATGAGGTTCAATCCATGACTGTATCTATGCACATGCAGCAAGTGGCTGCATTTCTGGACCTGGGAAAATAGGATTGTTGATTTTTAGCTTGTTTACAGGCACTGTTTGTGACATTCATGGTATTTCATTTCTGTCCAAAGTTAGTCTTAGCTCAAACCCCAGAGACCACGTGAAGTTTAATTTCAGCTAAAAACAGCCTCAGTGCTGGAAACTTTTTGTTTGTAGGCGTATATTTTGGCTATTTTTATCCAGCGGCAGCTACAAGTTATCTCATATCGTGCTGTCACTTGTGTTGTCCTATCCTTGAGTCCAAAGTCAACAACAGTTAAATTTGTATTGTGCAACCCAGTTTTAAATGTATAAAAGAGGAAAAAAAACCCAAGGAAACACAACAGGGACTGGTTCAAAACAGAGAACCTGGCTGAGGTCCAGGGGCTGGAGGAGAACTGACACAAACTGGGTCTAGGTGATCTGTGGTAGTTTAAAGTTGGGGTCTCAAAGTGAGTAGACTGGTGAAGGAGAGGAATGTAGACCATTGAAATCCACCTTTGTGATTATAAATAATAAAAAATTTCATTCGGAAGTGCATTCTGCCAAACTTCACAATAAACCTCCTAGCAGGTCATTGAAATTCTCTTAATCAGGGTCAGAACCCACAAGCTGGGGTCTGCCCTGTGAGTTCAGTGGGAAAAATATTCTTCTTTCCAAATAGTCTTTTTTCTTCTTTCCTTTTCTCTTTCAGTTGGAAGGGACCCCCACATAAACATGCAGAGCAATTTTCCAGTACATTAACCCGGGAGGGGGGAATCCTTACTAGCAATGCAACGGGTAGCCTAAAAAAAAAAATAAAAATGGAGCAACCGGGTGAGCAGAAGATGGATGAGCCTGGGATATAAGACAGGGTAGTTTTTCCACTGTCCTGCCCTATACACCTAGGACAAAGACTTCATTGAGTGAGATGCTTGACATCAGCCTCATAAACTAGTAGTTGGGCACAAAAGGTCTGACACTTGAAAGTACCAGTCCCTGCCCTCTTTGCATTGCAGCTGCACAGAGGGGTTGGGTCTAACAGTTGTGTCCCTTTGTCGTCCCGTAGGACAAGAGGTGAAGATAAATAGTGTTGACTTTAATGCAGTCACACAATTTTGCCTTTTCCCAAAAGACATTTCCTCCCAGGCCTTACTTTATTACCTCGAGCAGCTAGAACCACCTTCCTTCCCCTGGGGGTGGGGACAGGCTAGAGGTAGTAGAGGGCAAAGGGAGGAGAGATGAAACCCAAGCCCTGGTACCTCTTCCCCAGCAACGAGGTGGGCTGTAATTTTTTCCTGCTTTGTTATGATGGCTTTCTTCTCTTTCTCGTGGGAAAGCTGGAAATGGCCTAAAAAGCTTGGAAAGAAACTGCAAAATGTATGAACTAAAACCCCACCACCTCTTAAAAAATTAAATACTCCCACAAGATCTACACCAGGAAGAAGGCTTGAATTTTCTGTGGCAATTTCCTGGAGAAAAGCTTGTGAGAATGTGTCTGCAAGCAATTGCCTTGCAAAATGGTCATTCATTAGTTCCTTTGTTGTCTTGTAACCAGAACCAAAAGTATTTCGCCTGGAAAAGTAGATAAAATCAAAATATATGTTGGGGGCTGGTTTTAAATAGTAGCATCTTTTCCACTGCAGACAGCAATGGAGGAAATTTAGAAGTGGGGAGGCTTCTGTTCATATCTGAACTTGGTAGGCCATAGCCAAGTTCAACTGTTTAGGGTATTCTCTGTCTGGTATTATGCTCACTGGCTGTGGAATGCCCTTTTGGATATGTCTGTGTCCTCCTGTACAGTGACTCACTCCTTCAACAATGAGCAGAACATCCCAAGTCATTCGTATTTGTCCAGCTTGACCCTTCCCGTTCCTTCTCTGCAGTGGACTGGTGGTAACAACGCCGCAGAGGATGAATGAGCTAATTAAAAATGTATTAAGGGGAATTCTACACTTGGAAGAAAAATAAATGTTAGACCTGGGACATGAGGGCTGTGGAGAAACAAAATAATCTGGCCAATGATCTATGCTAGATTGCTTTCGGTATTTAAGTCAGACTGGTTCAATCTGAACTAGGCAACTCCCCAGTGCAAAAAGTCAAAAGCTAGGAGCACCTGTAGCTGTTTTTTGTACAGAAGTATGTGGAAAGAAAGTCTCAAGAAAAGGTCCCTCCTGACTATGATTACTTCCATTTTCTGAGGTAACAATATTTTTAGTTTTTCAGGCCTTGTTGCCTAGTCGAGTTTCTTGGCTTTTCGTTGACCTGTGATCTTGGACTGACTTGAAAGGCTGCCTTGTATGCTTAAAGAGTGGGGTTTGTGTCTGTTTAATAAGTTGTCGGCAAATCTAAGAAAATAAAGACAAGCAAGTTTTCTCTCAGGCTGTTTTGAGTTCCATCAGCCCTTAGGACTTGGAAACGAAACAGAAGATGAGAAATCATGTATTTCAAAAATAAATTCAGTTCTGTAAGATATGAGGGATATGCAGGAAAGAGGCTTTTTTGGCCTCGGCTTTGTCCTCTGCAAATGTTATAACTGAGTACCCCATGACTGTGTTATGCATTTCAATAGAAAGAAAAAAAAATGCCCAATGGATTTGACAACTGTCTGGCAGCAAAAACAGTCCTGGGCAAAACTGCTAACCCCAAAGAGCCAGTGACAAAGTCCAATTGACTCTGACGGAACAGAACCTGTCCCTTGGGAACAGCCTGGCCAATTTGGCCAGGGACTAACTTCTTGCTTTCCCAAGTCACCCCAGCAAACACTACCCACTTCTTTCTGTGCCTGCATTTTTCAGTGATCCTCCTGAGCACTGAGTGACCTAATTTCTGGGGCACTGAGCATCATCTGAAGTCAAAGGCTGCTGAAGGTGTTCTTTGCTCACTCACACTTCCAGAAACCAATTGAGATTTATTTCACAGTCAGCAAAATCAACTCAGGCTACTAAAGTCTGATTTTCAAAGCTGTTTGAAGTCAGCTGAAATTAGGGGCTAAAGCAGCTTAGAAAACCAGCTGGCACCTATATAAGTATCTTTAAAAATCTGACTCCATCTCCCTATACTTAGCATTTCATTTTTTTTTCCCAGGGTGCCCATACTTCCATGACCTCACTGAAAGGAAAGGCACTAAAATTATACAGCAGGTCTTCTAACGTACACAGACACGTTGCAGTGTATGTAAATGCGTGTCTGAGGTCTGGAAAGAGGTCGAGCCTTTCACTGGGCTGAGGGCCAAGTAGGTGCTGGAATTAGAGCAGCGTAAAGATTATGTCTGTGAGGTGGGGGGAGGCATTGAATCATTTAGGGGCCTTAATGCACCTCTTTCCCTTCAGTCATGTTGTGGGGGGTGGGTGTTGAGATCCCTGCCTCACTGGGTGCACATTTCCTCCATGCAACCGGAGTCAGCCCCTGGAAGGGGCAATCCTTTAGCATGACAGGATTATCTGATCTGCACAGAAGCATGTACAGAAAGTTGGTGATATGATCTTCCTTTCATCCTCACCTAACTTGTCTCTACAGCCCCTGTGGGGATGTGCTGCCTGATGTACAGTGAGATCCTCAGCTCTAAACCATAGCCAGGATAAGAAGGGTTTTCTTGCTCTCCCCCTTCTTCTCTCCCTGCTCTCCAAATGCTATTATTGTGTTATTTTTCAACAGTTTAAGAAATGTTCAGTAGCAAAATTGACGAACTTGGGCAGACCCCTCCTTCATGCAGAGTAAAATGGTCCCAAGCAGCCAAAACAAGAGTCCTCTCTCACAGAGGTGTCTTTGTGCAATATAAAACTAGCAGAGCTGGGTCTGTGCCACCTTTTCCTTGCCCTGTGAAAAGTGGAGGGCTGAGAGCATGGCTGAAAAAGGCTCAGGACATTCTCACAGTCGGGGCTGGCAGGACTTGTTGTAAGACTGTTCCAGCTGGCTGGGATCAGAGCATCCCTAGGGGTGTGACAGATTCCCCCAAGAATGAACAAGCAGACTGAAGAACATGAAGATGTGTCTCCTTTCTCCCACTCCCTGCTGCGATCCCAAACCCAGGTCAAAACCAGCTCATTTCAGCCCAAAAAATAGCCTTTTGATATCCCTTCCAGAGCCAGTCTTTCTATAGGAGCTATTTAAAACATAACAAGTTTCTGCTATCAAGATTTTCCTTCTGTTTGCCTGGGGAAAATCACTGATACTGAGCTTAAATAGGCATCCTCCTCCGTACAATTCTTTTCTCTAAACAAATTAGCATACGTTGGAAAACTGTCTTGGAAAGGAGAGAAATAATGACTCGATCAGAACTGTTTATGTTGGCTGAACATTAGGACACTGGGAAAGTCCAGCACTGGTCAATACTTTTTTTCTTGGGAATTGACAGTAATAGCTTACTCGGAAGAAATAAAGAATCTTTCACTCTACCAGTACCAAGCCTGGAACTGCTGGCAGAGCCTTCTGTTATTTTAAGGATGTTTTACTGTAATTTTTCATATTAAGGAGTTGCTTCATTGCATTATTTCCAGTATATGCTTTATTCCAAAGAAGCAGCTAGGATTCTTCCCAGTACACAGCTGTCTTGGCACTGTGAACTCTTTCCCTGAATTGTTGCCTTGTAAAAAGTCTCATTGATTTTGGAGTTTTCTGACTTACATTTAAGTCTTAACTGTCTGAGGTCCAACATACCTAACCAATTTTCTTTTACTTCATATTATATGCTCAGCTATCAAGTGGAATTGACTATAGTGGTTTTAACACCATGACATATGGGGAGAGTGGTCCAACGCCTTGTGTAGGATAGCTGGGAGTGTCCTGTCCTTCACTGCAGCCAGACCCCCACCACATGTGAGTTCTCCCGGAGCTGACATCTGCAGCGCACAGACGAGGAACAGAAAATATTTGGGGGATAGCAAAAAAAAGGAAAAAGCAAATTACTTCTGATGAGGTTTTTGAATGATGAAATATTTTGACTACCTCATAAACTGACTGCAAAGAGAAAGACAAAAAGAGCTAATGGGAATTTCGCGATTCCATTTTTTCATTCACCCTACCTATAAAAAGATACTTTTGAAGGCTTCATGTCGGATTTCCTTAATATTTGCAGAGTTCAGGACATTTCAAAGAAAGGTGATAACACCTGTATCCCTTTTTTTAAAGATGGTGAGACAAAAATATTTCTCACATTCACCTCATACAATTGTCTGTCATCTAATAAAACCTGACTCTGGTAGGACCACTGACTGCTCAGTCTGGGAAGAGAAGCCATAGAATCTATTGAGGCCTTCTGGCTTTCAGTTCATTCTCCACGGCAATGAAAGGGAGTTGGAAACAACTTCTGGAGTCAACTAAGTTGAGATGGTAACGTGTATTGACAATACACATTTAAACATGCTTCTAACTTTAAGCACAGAGTAGTTTTCCTGAAATAATCCAAGACTGCTCTATGTTTAAAGTTAGATACTTATTTAAATGGGTAGCTAAATCAAGATATTAACTTCTTATATCATGACAAGCAAAGCTCTAAAAGAAGTATCTCCAACTTGAAATGAGAAGTTGTTTTTTTTTTTATTTTAAGAAATACTACACAGAGAATAAGGTTCTGTTAAAACTAGCTTTCCTGTTGAAGCTGCAAAGAAAAACATCCTAACTTTATGGGCCTGTGAAAAAATAAAATATTGTTCATTTGAAACTGGATTTTTTTTCTAAGTAGATAAAAAATAACAGCCATCTTTAAAGAAAACTTATTGGATCAAAAAGACTTAAAAAAAAGAAGAAAGAATAAAATGTCTGGAGTCATATTGATCCTTAAGAAAAACTTGGATTGGACCATAGCTCAATTTAAAAGCTGCCAGCACCTGAAGAAAATACATTTTCATCCTGAAAGCTTGTGTGCTTCATTTCTAACCCATTTGTTAGTCCAATAAAAGGTTGCATTTTAACTATCTTGACTCACTTGAGAATAATTGGCATTTCTTTCATTTTATGGCATCATTTAAGTTTAAGAATGGATTATTTGCTTGCATATTCCTGTCTTTTGCTGCTGCTGATGGATGAATTCCTACTCAGCAGGAAGTCTCCAATTTCTCTTTTTGAGCGATATACTGTGCAGCTACTGTGAAATCTTCTATTAGGCTGAAACCCAGCCCGGTGCAATGGGCTGGAGGCAGGGCCTTGCCATGACTCCTGCCCTGCAGCAAGGTGCTCAAGGGGACTGAAATGTTGGGTTACAGGTCTAACACAAGGTTGTGTTCTCCAGGGAATTAAAATAAGCTGAACTGGGAAGCAGGCACGATGATGCTGGGAGAAAGATGTTGCTGTGACACCAAAGGAATAAAAAAAAAAGAAAAAAAAAGAAAAAATACGTTCTCTGTATGTGTGTGCATTCCGACCCCCAGATAGCAATGGATTAACCCCTCCAGGACATGGCCACCCTCTGGATTAACCTTGTGGAGTATTGCTCACTGCTCTTGCTGTCAGTACTCCAGGCGAGTAGCTGTGAACAGGCTGTTTCAGAGCCCTGCGCATCCACTGGCTGAGGGATATAAATTCCATCTTCCTTTTACAGAGTCCACGCTTGGTTTTTATTATAAGGGATTTTGCCCTTAGCGTATTCTTGCTTGCTGAACACAAAATGTCCTGTGTAAGGGAATTCTTTCTATCAAAGGAGAACCATTTTCATCCTGATTTGTGTCTGAAACATGAAAACAACATAACAGCTGCATGCTGCATTGAATAAAGAACATACACATGCATTTAAATCACTTATATCTTACTTTTTTATGATGCAATTGTGAATTATGTTCTTTTTGCATCTGTAATTAGAGGGCAGAACAGATGGTGAAGGCTCCGTTTAAAGTGATGTGTCCATTAAAATAACCTATGCTGCCAAATGATTGCTCACTATAACAGGGTGCTCATTCACCAGAGCAGGCTTTTTGCTCTGTGGAAGTACACTGGGAAGGCCTCTGGAGTTGACAAAACCCTTTTTAATTTTAGGGTTTCCCTATAAAAAGACTGGCTGTGCAGGGCTAGCACCAAACCCCCAAAGCATATGTTTGACTCTATCTTTGTAATTTTAGGATGACCTTGTTTATAATGAAAGGATGGCTGTAAATAAAAGATAAAGGGAAAGGAAAAAGGGAAAGGAAACCAGCATACATCAATTTCATTTAAGGCATAATTATTTTGTGGTTCTTAAGTAATTTCCAGGGTTATTCTAGCCAATCTGGAGCAGGGAGTGACCTATTCCCAGGGTTGGGTCTGTCCTGAACTCTGTGTAGAAGTGATTAAGGTCCACGGCTAAAGTGCTGCAGAAATATTTACACTGATCAGAGGAGTCACACATGATGGTTACAGGAAAAGAAGTATTTCTGAGTCTGAAAATGAGGGTAAACACTGAAACTGTCCCTTCCTCTTCCTATACTCTTCTTGGGAAATTGTTTCACATAAAGAGAATGGGAAAATAAAAGAACCACTTTTAATCAGTTTTCCTCTTAGTATGAGAACAGGTGGAGAACTCACTCTTAAAAAACATCACCTTAAGGAATAAAACCTTTGAGCCTTGGAGTGAAGCCAACTTTGGCCAGTTGTGATTGGAGTGTACTGCCAAAGTCAGATGGGGAGGCTGTGAAAGCCTGGTCATCATTCTTAATCCAAGTTCTTAGTCCAGATGTATTTTAATAATATAATTTGGTTTTATGAGTGCATGTGTGTGTTCTCAACAGGGAGGTCAATGACTGAGTGGAAAATGAGATTTTTTTTAACAGATATTCCTCTGATTCAGCATAATGCTATAACAAGATAATAACAATGGTAAAGTATCTGCAGTGCTGCTAATTTCAGCTCTGAGATGGAGAATGTTGTCAGGATTGTCCCGCAGCCCACCTGATGAACCCTGGAACATGGCCATGGTGTAAGGATGCAACTTAAAACCAAAAGTCCTTTTACTCAAGCCACCTAAAGAATATCATGTGATATATGGACCAGATAGCTTAAGCTGATTTAGGATACTTTATTGTGGAGATAGCAAGTCAAAGTCTTTGGTGCTTCAAATGAATAAAAAATCAGTGACATAAAGAAGGCTATTTCCATTCAACATGTGAAGACAGCTGAATGCTTTGCATGCTGACATATGATTTTGATTTGTGGGCACCAGTCAAGTGATTCACATGTTAAACTGTCCCATGGCATTGTGAGGCAGCAAGACTTTGCTGGGCAGAGGAGTAAGAACTTGTAATGTTGCCTGGCTCAGGTAATTCCTGGGAAGCACAATGCTTGGAGACACATTGATTGTGGGATGATACGTTGGTCCCTAACGTAAGGAACAGCTAACAGCTGAACAGATTACATCACAGGCTGAGAACAAAACAAAATGTGGTAGCTAAACACAATCTTTTTAATTGACGTTTGCGTTATGTTCTGTATAAATATATTTTTCAGGGGAGGGGATCCTGTCAGCACTTGAGCGGTTTCACATGCTGCTGTTTGTGCTCTCTGGGCTGCCAAGCAGCTCTGCAGTGATCAGTAGATCTCAGAGTGGATCTATTACTCTGAGCAGGATTTGGATAAACTCTCTGGTTTTTTCAGCATACCTAAGACTGTTGTGTTTCCATACCTGCCATTGCTCATACTTTCCCAATTATTGTAACATGAGAAGCACACATGGTTTCCAGACTGAACTTCTGATCTCCTCTAGTCCACAGCTGTTTGCTTAATGAATGCTTGTGCCTTGTTTCCCTTTCTCTGGAATTACAGAAAAAAAAAAAAAAAAAAAGGAGAAAAAAAAGG
>WEIT01018014.1:0-56261 GCA_013389985.1 Dryoscopus gambensis
AAGGGAAGGGAAGGGAATGGGAACTGTGTGGAGGGGGTGAGGGGTAGGTTTGGTGCACATCACCGCAAGCGAAGGAGTGGGACATACAGTGTAGGCTGTGTGACAGGGTCAAATAACTCTGTGATGCAGAATTCTCTTTTGACCAGGGCATTTCCTTTTTCCAGTTTTAAACAACTGAAAGAACAAAATGGGGAAATGACAGCACAGAAAATATGCATAATGTGCATTCCCAAATGAGAAACTAGATCTGTTGGTACATGCAGTTTCCTGTATGTATAGCCTGGTGAACTTTAATGTAATGAAGTACAGTAGGCTGTGAGGTCAGAGTGGGGATTTTGCAGTTTAGACATTTGAGATTGTCTGTACATGATCAAATGACCACTCTTTTCTCTTGTGAGGTATTACAAACCAGCATACAGAAAGACCTCTTTCCAGTTTTTACATGTAATTGAAAACCTGATCACAGAGTATAAGGCCAGAGTATCACAATCTCATCTTTTTTCGATATGGCCCAGTTCTGTAGTACACTTTGGTCAAGATCCAAATTTCAATGCCAGATTCCATTTCTCTTACAGGATAAATCAAAATCCAGGCTAAAGTAAAAAACTCTGGGGGAGAAGGAGGCGAAACTATGAATTAATATCTTAATTTTGTAACAGAGATTAAAGCCAAGTCTTTCTTATCCAAGACTGTAAAGTGCAGAGTAATAAATCCTTGCTGTGAAACCCATCATTTTGTTGTCATGAAATCAATATATTGGCTCATTTTACTTCTGACCCTGCCACTTAACCCCTTCATGTGTCTTTCCTGGTGTTTTATTTTATTTCATGAGATAACATTCTTCTCATTTTAAATTTGATCCAATGTTTCAGATGCCTCGAGGGGAAAACATTCATGTCTCCTCCTGGAAGACCATGGGCATAATTGTTGGTTTTGATGGATTGCAGTAGGATCAAGAAATTTCCACATTTTGCTTTTGCTTCTTGAAGGAAATAAGTGAGGCGTTGCTAGTGTTGCATTTGAAAATAAGAGGAAGATTTGTCATGTCAAGCGTGGCTTAAATACAGAACACAGCCTTTGAACCAACTTGTCCTTAGCCACCTACTACATAATCACTACGAAGTGTTCATTTAGAGCGCTATTTGTGCATAAGGGTGTACTTAGGATGGAATGACTCGATAACAAGGAGACCATGTGCTGCTCTGGCTATGTCAATAGTGCTTTTCTTACCAATTTTTGAAATCTGCTGCCAGCACTATCTTTCACTGTCTTAAAATACTGGAAACATTACAGATGTTCCCATGTCCACTTACTTCATCACTAGTGGGATGCAAAAGGACCATACCATTGAGTGGTCAATCTCTCTTGTTCAAAATGCAGCCACTCTTTTTAACCCTGCTATTTGCATGATGAAAGAGAGTGGGCTAAGATAAGATTAGGAGGATTATCTTTATTGTGAGGGTGGTAAAGCACTGGGACAGGTTGCACAGAGAAGTTGTGGATGCCCCATCCCTTGAAACATTCAAGCGGCTTTGAGCAACCTGGTCTAGTGAAAGCTGTCCCTGCCTGTGGCAAGGGAATTGGAACTAGGTGATCTTCAAGGTCCCTTCCAATCCAACCATTCTATGATTCTTTGATAACCCAGTTAAGCCTCTTGTGCAGATGTCTTGTCTGAGTGCTGTCATGCAAACCTTGAGGTCAGTGCCAGCCCCCACGGCACTCTCCCAGGTGTGCCACCTCTTTTCCACCATTGGCCTGCCAGCTCCCCAGGGGCAGATGGCAGCAGGGCAGTGGATGCAGGCTTTGCTCAGAAAGTCTGAATTAGAGCACTCAGGTCACTGTTTCAGCCACTGAACATTGCCCCAGTTCTAAGAGAAGCCTCCTGCAGTGTCTTTGAGCTGAGGGCAGCCAGTCAGTCAGCCTGTGCACTCTACCCTTGCAGACTGCAGGGTGCCAGCACACTGGTGTGAAGGATGGAAGGGCTGCAAGAGTGAAAGGGAAAACTGCAAGGAAGGAGGTGGGATGTATCTCCCAAAATATCAGAATAAGATGCTCTCAGGTCCCAAGGCTATGAGACTACTCAAGCACATGTTAAATAAACAAGAATAACAAACCTCTTTGCATTCCTACAAGTTTTGAACCCGTCTCTCTAAAGGGGAACAACTAATGAGCTCCCATGTCTCCTGTGCTTTCCCGGTTGGAATTATGACAATATTTATACCTGGTACTAAGTGTGCAAAATTATTTCTGGATGCCCAAATGTGGCTTATTTTTTGAGCATTAATATTTCACACAGCCTACGTGCATTGTAGAGCTTAGATGCTTACTCAGCATTCAAATAAAACATAAAGGGGTTAAAAAACCCTATGTGGTCTATTAAGCTTCCTTAAAAGGGAACTGACCAGTATTTGCCTAACTCTAACTTCATTTTATTGCTGAAATTCTGGGGATTCATGTAACTGTCCTGCTTTTTTCCAAGGTCTACATTTTTGTCCAGCTAACTCACTTCCCAGTGTCCCTATAAAATTAAGTGAAAACGAGCACTAAATTTGATGCCCATGGTTCTACTGGAGTTTTTTATTATACCGTGGACAATATTAAGGACTATGGGAGAATCCCCACATTTTCTTCCTGAACTAAAGCCTGAAGATTTTGGGTTGAATAGATGAGTCTCTTCCTCTCGCCAAATGGCGGTGTTAAATCACAGTAAATACCAAAAACTTGGTTCACCTTTGCAAAATATGAGGATGGTGTGAGGGACGTTCAATGCACCAACCCTGATAACTGAGTCACAAGAAGCAGTGGCAAGGTTATACATCACTCTGCCAACAAAAGCTGCCCAAGACACACAGTGCCTACATGTTTTGAGGGGACTTGGCACCATTCCTCCACGTCAATTGTCCCTCCTCATCCACTTGCACAAAGGCACTTCCTCTCATGCCTCCATGCAAACTTATTCTTGTCATGGCTGATTTTATCAAGAGCAGCTATACCACTGGGAATGTCCTGATCACTGCTTTGCAAATGTATGGAAATGTGAGCCATTTAGCAAGAGCTGAGACAAAGAAAAAAAAACAAACATCAGAGATGGAGTAATCTCCAGCCATTCATGTGTCTGTAGAATGTGTTTAGTCTTTTGGCCTCTGAATATAGGAGGAAGGCGATTAATGGGGTTTTAAGGTGCTCCCCTGCAGGTATAACCCTGACTTTGCACTGGTCTTCAACACCTGTCAGTATATGGTGGCTTTTGAACACTAGATGTGCTACCTTGTTTGTTTGCTCAGTGATTTCATGATCTGCTGTCATTTTAAAGTTATACTTGGTGTTTATTTTTCAGATGAACCTTTACAAGCAGAGCTGGATTTTAATTTCTTCTTCACCTCTGGGGAAGTCTGATGGATTAAGATTTTGGTCCTAGCTGTAACCAAGGTGTCATGGCCAACTATGACACTTATATGAAGGCCTGTGTTCAAACAATAAAACATTTTCCTCAGGAGTCTTCAGATTTAGTATGGCTCAGTCCATGTCCACAATACACAGTAGATCGAGAACATATATCATCCAATTCAAGGTTCCTTACAACGTACGGACTGATTCTGTGTGAATTTGGCTCATGTGACTAATCAGGCAGGTGTCCATGAGTTTATTCATATGTACATCTTCCCTGTTCATTAACGTCAGCAAACTCTGACTAATGCTTAGTTGAGTTTATCTTTGTGGATCCAGCTCCAACAAAGAAATGTCAGCACTAAACCTATCACTCACCAAGGTGCCTTATCGTATTTGAATAATACTTATAATGGGCATAAATAATGAAGAGGGAAAGGACGTTTGACTTTTTTCAGCTTTCATTGAATTATATATCAAACATTTTATTGAACAGTCTAATACTTAATAATCAAATAAGAATTTAGTTTTTGAGAGAGTGTTTTGGCACATGCTTTTTTAATAGGACAGGCAGTAGCTGGATATCATTACTTTTTGTTCCTTCCCACTCCCTACCCTGTAAAGTTCAGCAGCCAAAAGTTCACGCAGTTCTTCAATGAGCTGTAAGAAAGAATACCTAGATTGTGCAATATTTCTTATTCAAATATTCCTAGGTTGGGGGAGAGTTACCTTTTTATTTCTCTTGTGAATACGCTGCATTTCCCTGAGCATTTCTCTGGGGTAAAAAAACTCCAAACAAGTGCTGCTTTTTCCTTTAATGAACAACATCCTCCAGGGCCACGGGAAGGGGTCTCAGATACAGAAGCAGGTGGCCCTGTGACGCTCTCCAGTGTCCTTTTCCCAGCAGCAGCATTATCACCTCTGGCAAGATAAAACCCTTGGAATTACCTAGTCGCAGATAAGGTATTTTTCCCTTCCTTCTTTCTCCAGTTTTGTTAACCAAGATCAACAATTCAAAGCAATTACTTTTAACTTCTATCTTATTTGATTCATACTTCACTTTTTCTGTTGGTACAGTTGTAACTCTTCTGAGTTTTCATCAACTAATAAATACGTAAAATGGAAATCCGTAGTAAGACTTCCCTCTGTCTGCAAAGTCTTCAGCATGTCTTCAAAAACCTCCTATACTCTTTTCCTGTATTGTAATTGGCCCAGTTCCATAAATATGTTTAGTGTCCTTATAAACACTGGAAAACTGAGTTTATTGGGATGTCTCAGACCTTTCTAGGCAGCAAAGCTTTCAAAGATACTGCAAGCATTATTACTATCTCGTACTGAATAATCAGAGAGGTAAAAAAGTCAAACTGTCATGTAGCTAAAATGTCTCACAGAGTCTTACTCTATCACAGACTCCACAAAAAAAAGTAAATCAATCCATATTGCTTTTCTTTTCTTTCCAGACCACCCACTTGCTCTTTGTACTGGATTTCAGTTACTTTTGTTATCAACACTAAAATATTATAGACTACCTAAAGAAAAGTCAACATTTATAAAAGGCCGTATTTCTCTACCTATGGAGAGAGAGATTTCTTCCCATGGTTGTACAATAATATTTCTCTCCAGCATATAAAGTGACTTTAGGGACTCTAACTAAAGAAAAGTTTGGGACGGGATAAAAATAAACCTTGATGGGTTTTGCTGCAACCAGCTACTAAGTGGTTTGGGTTCTGTGGGGTTTTTTCCTCTCGTCAGCTTCTAGTCTACATCATGAATCTGAAACATATGAGTAAATACTTAAAAACTTCCACTATGTTCTTTGATGTTTGCAGCTCAGGAGAGTGTTCAGCTTTTCAACTCAGCATCTTGGAGGTGGTCTCCTACCCAAGGTGAGGGTAAGAAACACCCTCCACTTACAAGGGAAAATGATGGATTAACTTTTTGGAGGAAGGCTCCCATTTTCCTTGTACTCCTTTTAAACTCAGTTTATATAGCATTTGGTTCAAGGCAGTAGCTCTCTAATAACAGCATTCCTGCTATGGAGCTGAGGATTATATGGAGAAAGGCAAAGAAGATAACATCTTCTCAAGAATTATTCTTCACATTATTATCTCATCACCCAAGTTGAGGTATGATATTTTTTCCTCAGTAGGAGACTGTGGTACAGCTGTAAGGAAGCACTCAGAGAACAGAATTTGCACTTGTTCTCATTTATGACTGACCTCCATTCCCTGAACTTTGTCTTCAAATAATTAAATCAAACATCATTGCCAAGAGGCCAGTGCCAGTATTTTTTGCATGCTAATCATTACTGAGGACCACAACAGGCTTATGGGCTTAACTTGTCCAAATTAATGGGGAAGACTTTCAGTTGACTGAAGCTCCCCTTAAGTCATTAGAGCAATCCTGGAGAAGGATTTGTCCTTAACTGTGTGACAGATGAATCTCTAACTACAACTGTGTTCTCTTTCCATTCTTAATTAGAAGCAAATAATTAAAGAGAAGTGATCCTAATCACTTGATTAGGAGACTTAAAGTAAAAAGAACTGGAAAGTCAAGTATTCTACCATGAAGGGTACAGCAACGCTCTATAATCATGTAAGGCTTTCTCCAGGATTATGGTCAGCTGCCCTCCCAAATGCCTCACTTGTCCACTCCAGGTGAACTGCACAGGGTTCAGTTGATATGATATGGGTATCTGCCTACTAAGAATCAAGGCAAAACCACAAGTTCCTTTTTCACTGGCTAATTGATATTAAAGACAGAGCTCTAATCAAATTGCAATGATATTTAGTTATAAACCATTTGGGACAATATTTGAACCAGCAAAGAACGGTGCAAATAACAGTACAAATAACATTCAACATCCCGTGTTCTCCCATAATCGGCCAGGAAGGCTGAAGGAACCTGCTTCCCACAGACATGTAATCACATCCAGGAAACACACAGCCCAGAGCAAACAGCACTATGTTTTGCCACATTTGTCATCTGACACACTGTTTCCGCTAGCCAAGACTGGAGCTGGTCAAGCCAGAATGCCAAAGGGAGCTCTTTGCATTTGCTCACGCTGCTAAATATGCTGTCTGCTGCATTTCTCTGGTTAATCCTTTTTGTTCCAGCTGGGGAAGCAGCATATTTGTTCTGGTTTCTAAGTCCCATACGATTCCACCACCAGTTAGGCAAGTAAATGTCTCTGGGATGCCACTGCTGGAGTTATGAAAAGCCCCATGGGTGAGGAAGCAGTGGAATCTCTTTAGAACTATCAGGGCACAAAACTTCAAAGCTGGCATACTGAACATAGGATTTTCCACAGACCTCACAGGAGCTTTAGGAAACCAAATTCCCTGTGAAATCTGTAGTCACAGAGTTATCACTAAATTCCTTGTGCTGCCTTAGCCTTCACAGGCAGCAATTCAGTGGCTTATTGCTATGAAACTACTGAGTGACTGCAAGGAATGCAGCAACAAAGTGTAGCAAAAGATTGGGCAAACAACCACTTAGTAAAGGTGTTGATGAATGTTTTCTACAGAGTCTGAAGTCTTTATTACCTATTCTTTGCAAGAATGACTTTACCTGCCCATTTATTTTAATAGCATTGTGTACAAAGGCAAAAACCCCCTCTCAGTCTTATATTTCAGTCTCTAACTTTACAGTAGTTCCTCAGCGTCTCGATGGTCGGAGTAGTGTACCCCTGCATATGGGGTGGGCGGGCTGTTTTTCTGCCAGGTGACACAATTCCACAAGATCCACTGTCAGCTGTAAACCCGGCTCTCGGGTCTCGCTGACCAGTGAAGCTCCACTTAGGCAGCAGAGCTCTTCCTTGTTACCCCGCAGCATAACCACGATGGTGCTGCACAGGTGGTCAGACCGAGCTCTCCCTGCCTCTGTGGAGGCACCACGAGGCAGCTGTGCCCATGATGTCCTCCAGCAGCTCCCCTAACACCGCACCCCCTGGCCTGGGCAGCTGCTGTGCCCCACGGCGAGAGCCTGCCTCCGAGGGAGCCGAAGTGGTCACTCCCTGCAGCCCCCCCCCACCCTTACAACACATCCATGTTCTTAAGACCCTGAAATATGAGCAGAGAGGAGAATTCTCTGTGGACTACAAACTGTAAAGGGTCACAATCTGAAAAGAGAGAGATATATCAATTTTTAGCTATAGCTCTTTTGGCTGAGCTTCTCCAGCTCTGAGATGAAGAAAAATGGAATCCCCAAGTGTTTTGCTGTGCTTGATTAAATGCCACCCTACAGAAATAGGTATAAGAAACAAACAAAAAGCATTCTAGAGAATTGCTTAATGTGCAAACTGTTGATAAATAGGTTTGAGGTCTCACCAATTAGATCACCTTCCGTTTGATTCTTTGTTACTGTTTTCCTTCACTTACATTGTTTCTATGCAAATTCTGTCTGAGATAAAAATAGATGGTAATTGAATTAGAAAAACCAAGACATATCATCTGTTTTATATCTTCTGGGCTAAAATCTTCAGATCTACTTAGGATAAAGCTTCTTCTAATTTCAAAGATCATCTTCAAAAAGACACACAATAATACATTACTGGCAAAGTACTAAGAATAGGAGTCCACTGCCTCACTGGAATTTTAATTGTCAATTGAGTAATGGTCCAGACTGCAAGTCTCCAGGAGACAATGTTATATAAGTGGAATTCGGCTCACTGATCTATACTGAAACTTTCCGTATACTTGATTGATGTATATGGGCATTTATACCCAAAGAACTGCAACATCAGCCCAGTTGCCTCCAAGCTGATACTTTCTTAGGTAACAACACTAAAAGTAGAAATCGGGTAGAAGAAACAAATTACGATGAAGAATAATTCTATTTTCTTTGACTGTGGCATCACCATCACTTAAAATGGAAAAAAATGCCAACCAATCCTAAAACCAAACGATTGACAGCATCTGAGCAAAGTTGGCCAGAACAAACATGTCAGTCATGTGATAAGCTTAGCCTTTTTTGATTTAAAATCCAAATTATTTGTAAATGAATAGCCTCTTTTCATATATCAGCCTTTCAAAATGCAAATCATGGCACGCAAAAATAATTTCAGAAACTCAGCTACTTCTAGTCATTCATCAAAGCACTAATATTACTCTTTAGTAAGGGTTAGAGAAAAGTTTTAAGAGCAGTGCATTATCTTCACACACCATTAACTGAGTGCCTCAGGCTATACTTCATATGTTTGATGAAATGGCACTCATGCTGTCCCATGTACCAGAAAATCAAGGCATTAAATATGCCTTTTTTCAAGGGAATCTCAGACATAGTTGGCAAGGTCGTGTGTATTGATATGGTCTATATTGATTTCTACAGGGGATTTGATTGAGGAGCAGGTGATGTTTTGTTTAAAAATATTTTAAGGAAAATAACAAAGTACATATTAAAATAACTATGAAGTGCCGCATTCGTGAATCTCATCACGTCTTAATGGAGACGAATCTGTTACCAAGGTCATTCCAGCCTGGTCCATGGAGACCAGTCTCTGAGCCAACACTGACAGTTTATTAATCATTTAGGAATATGAAGTATTTGATGGTGACATTCACTGTTGATCAAAATAAAAATAATTGAATAGCAGACTGCAGAGGCTGAATTATCTGAATTGCAAGGTAAGTCAGTCACCATCCAACCTGCACCTGGGAGTCAGGGACACAGGTGATGGCCACAGACTTGTGATAACAGCCACAACTCACATATTGTTGAAAGTAACTATAAATACTACCACTGAGGATTGCCATAAGCCTTCAATAAATACAAGGAGAAATAACAAAGAGAGGTAGAAAAGGGAACCTGGCTCTGAGCACAGCCTGGGTAAAGCTGCTGTGCTAAAATTCATTATGTTGCTGAGCTTACACATTGAGGAGGATGTGGGAATACAAGAGGGAGCACAGAAAATGTTTTTAGCTTATCCAGCTTCTCAAAGAGACATGGCACACCATTAAAAAGATTTATGATATTCTGGGGAGAAAGAGAGTACAGGTTTATTCATGCTGGAAAAGACAAGTTTGAGAGTTAAGCTCAGATATATGTGACTATTTATACTTGGAAACAGCCTGTAAGGGAAAGAGGGAACTTACTATCAAATGCACAAATTAGATTTCCAAACACAGGTAATAAGTAGTATCTTGAGATGCCCCAGGGCTTTCAGCCAGGTCTCCAGATGGCATGGATGACTTTGATGTCCTGCAGCCACAGCAATCAGAGATCAGCCAGGACTCTGCCTGTCCCAGATTCCCAAGGGCACCTCCTATGGGACCTCACCTTAAGAGGGTTCAGTGTGAGAACCTGAAGAGCAGTCCTCACTGCTCTGGAGGAGTAGAATAATCTGCTCTGAGGAGAAAACCCCAGTGGAGAGAGGTGAATGCTGAGCAGTCAGTGCACTCATCCAGCCTCTCTTCCACGTGGCCTGGGCTCTCTCTGTTACAGATCCTCTCCCTGTACCCAGCTTGGACATACCCACAGTATTCGTGTCATTCCCAGTGCTATACTCTAACAGTGGTCAAAATCAGACCTCGAAGTTCAGGGCCTTGCTGGCCTCCTGTGGGGCTCAGGAAGGTAATTTTGTGGTGCACAATGTTGAAGCCACTTGATAAAGAGACCCAGATGTGGACCAGGGTCTCACCAAAATGGATTTGGTACAGCATGGACTGAAACTGCCATGAACATGGCTTAGTGTGTCAGACTTTCTCCCCTTACTCCAAGGGCTGTGATAAAGCACCACTGGCTGATAAAACCTGCTGCATGTCTTACTTACCTGCTCAGAGTGCAGTTGTGTTAGACTTGGGATCAAAAATTAATTTTCTTCAGCTTATACTGACAAGGATCAGAAATCTCATCTGCTTTCACCTTGGGGCATACGATTTCATCTATAATGGCTTAAAAGCTTCAGTCTAAAGTCTTCAGTCCAAAGTCTTTGGACTAAAATGAAAACAAATAGGTGAAAATTTTGAAGTTCCTTATACAAAGGGAGTAATAAACTGTTAAACTACTCTTTCTTCTTCACTTTAATATCAATGGAATCAGTAAGTTCATGGAGCATAAGAAAATTGAGACTGAAGAAAGGCAGGAGAGGCAAAATGAAATTGAAAGTCTAAAACTAGAAAGAGAATATATCAGCCATGTGTGCACCCAGGATTCAAAACAAGTGAATACACTTTTGAATTTTTGGCAGAGAGGACCCTGGACGTGAAAAGGACAGATTAACAATTGTTGATCAGGAGCACTACTTACTAAGTATAGATATGCACAGTCCAGTGCATTTTATCTCCACACTCAAAAGGGAATCCACACAGTGTGCTAGGACTTACCTGCAGATGTGAAGTAAAGACTTCATCAGCCCAAGTGCCAAGTTTTTGAAGCTGATATCTGAAAGCAGAACTTTCCATTATGCATTAAGAAATGCTTAAACATAGAGAAATCATCTTGCAGCATGACCATCTGGGATTTTAAAAGCATTATTTCCATGTCTCTGTGGTTTGTTATGTTGACCACCGACCACCAACTGCTTAATTCAATACCACTGATACCGGTAGAAATCTAATCACTAGACCACAAAGAGAAGGCATACTCTGGATTCCTCTTTTTTCCTTGTAGGCATTTTTTTTCTTGTATTCTGACATTTTCCTTTGGCCCCACAGCACTCTGGGCACAAAAGGAAAGCTCTGTTAATCTTATTGCAGTATTGCTAAAGAAGCCCAGTCATGAATTAGGATCTCGTGGCACCAGGCTCTGTATAAACACAGAATGAAATGTTGATACCTAAATTAGGCTTTTGGTTGGAAGCTATTTACAGTCTTGACTATAAAAGGATTAGCTTCACCTAAATGGCATGGAATAGTGAGAGGTATATCTGTGCAATTGTCTCATTCTTACAGCATCAAGCACATTTGATTTGAAAAGGCCTGTGAATGCATACTACAATCTGGGCATTGCACAGCCTTGCAATGCAGATGGGCCAGGAGACAAAGCCCTCAGCACACCCAAGGCATGTGCCTTTCTTATGGCCAAATCCTGTTTGCATAATTTCCTTCTTTTATTTTAGGATTAGAACTTTTGCTCTTCAGAAAAAGAGATTTTTATGCCTCCCTTTTGAATTCTTTTGGGTATGAATTACCTGGTATGTTCCCCACAGCTCACTGCCTACACTGGAATGCCATGTACGAGCCAAAGAGCTTGGTTTAAATGCTTTGTGAATTACTCCAGTGTTTTATTTCCCCAAAACACAGTCTTGCATCCTAAAGAGAACACTGATCCTCAGCTCTGTGGACTTCATGGTAGAATGAAGTAGAATGCAACACGTATTACCAAAGGAAGGGAAGAAAGAGAAAATTCAGTATTTAATATTTAATCTTTAGATTTTTCAAAATATTTATCAAAAAATTCTCTTTATTGCAACATGCAATGGGAATTGCCTATGTTTTAATCAGGAAAAGTATGTTGTCCTAGTACTTTTCTCTTTCTAGTTTCTGGCTTCTTTGAGATGCTAACAGAACAACAGATGGCAAACCTTGCAGTCCCATTTTGCGTCAGTGGAATTTAGGGCACACTGCAGTGATTAAACAATTGAGTTGAGGGGATATCCAAAAATGACAGCCTCAATGCTGAACTGTGCGCTGTTGACTGTAAAACAGACAAAGCAGTGCTAGTAACCCTCAGCACTGAGCCCCTCGATTCAAATCTGCTCATGTAAGAGGAGATGGGATATGGCAAGAGGGAAGGAGGTCTCATTACAGGAGGCACTAGTGCTATAATAACAATAATAAATACAAGAATTTCTCAGTGTCATGAAACTCCATTTCAAAACCAGGCAGCTGAAGCAATAAGAGTTTGCCAAAACCAGACATGTATCAGCATTCCACAAAAAGCACAGAGCAGGCATATGTCTCCCAAGGAAAACTCATGGCTCTACTTCTAAACAGTTTCAGGTGTGCATGATAAGAGCCAGAAATACCAGAGAAAGAAGGCAGGAAAGACACACCAGATACAAACAGATGTAGCGTGTCATCTGGTATAAATGCTGACAGAAAGCTTTAGGATTAAGGGCTAGCTGTGATTGATTTGTGAATGTCAATGTATTTCTACAGTCAGGTTTTAGATGATGCTGATTGTGAAATAGCTCCAGGCTGTTCTGTTGCACCAAAGAAATATGAAAAAAAACTACACAACCCAGTACTGGATCAGTACTGTAGACACATAGAAACTCTGACAATTTCCTGTTCCCATGGAAGAAATAAAGAGGGAGGACAGAAAGAAAAACTTGTTCCCTAGTAAGATGGTGACTGGCTGCCAGATCACCCAGACAAGGCCTTTACTGAAGCTGATTTCCACGGCTGAGTGGGACAGCTTTAATCTCATGTTTTGAGAAAAATTGGGCTGGACCTGCAGGTAAACATTTTGTCTAGATCCTTACTGTCCTCAGGCTGCTGAAACAAGAACCTGATTTAGAAACATTTGTGTTGCAAAAGCTATTAATCATAAACAAGTGTGTAGACAAAAGTGGGCACGCAGGAATGACCAGGGAGACTGCTGGAAAGGTGCAAGAAGCCCATATTTGTGTCTGCTAGGAGAGAGAAAAGTAGCACAGAAAAGGATAGGTACAGATCAGGCCCCAGACATGGCTGACCAGATGAGTTTCTTTCACTCTTTGAACTGTTTGACCAGGAACTTTTCTCCATAAAGAAATATTTCCCTATTTGATCTGTCCCATGATCAGTTCATAAATTCTGCATCAGAGAAAGTGTCTAGATCCCACATTGTCTTCTCCATGCCAAGAGGAACATCTTATGGGACTTGTATTATCGGTTAGGCTCTTGGGTCAAAAAAAATATTTATAATAGTGAGGCTATGGGAATGATTTCAAACGTTGTATGCCTACCCCATGTGCCAGACTGTCATACTAATTGCCTCTCCTATGACATTTACATGTGTGTTCTTAGGTTTCCAATCTCCTTTATCTGCTAAAATAAATAAATGCATTAAATAATTTCCTCTGTAAAGTCTTATTCAAGCATTTTCTGTTTGCTTTTTAACAAATGAGAGTGAGTTGTAGCATAAAGGTATTAAGCCAGATGCAAAACGCTTTATACTCGAAATAAGAAGAGTTTGTGATGACACCTTCATCTCTAAAACATTTAGGAGATTTCAGGTTTTTTCCAAACTAATTCTCTTCAGGCCAGTTCTATTGAGGTTAATTTCCAATGTACAGCACTGTAACAGCACTGTAACTAGGCATAATTAACAAAATAAATCTAGGAGAGGCGGTTCATTTTTCTCGGCTAAACAGTTATAAGAATGTGCATCTCTAACAAATGTTTGGAAATGTCTCTTTGCATGATGTTAACAGATTGCAGAAACAAACAATATTTGGGCAGTTTTGTTGTAGAAATCAACTTAACTTGCTGGGAGACAGATTATAGCTCTGGAAAAAAAACCCACTGATTGGGCCAGTGAGGCTAGAAAACTGGAAGAGACTTTCAGCCTTGCTTAGAATGGGGGATTAGCAGTGAATTATGACCTGATTTACAGAGTTGTTTGTCAATACCTACAAGTATTGTAGTACTGAGTATCACTGAGTACTTCTGAAAACAGCCCTGCACAGAGCAGCAGGAGTAGAGAAGAAAAGGTTGACTAAGTAAATGTCAGTTGTGGGAAATGTCAAAATGAGTGAAAGTTTTAAAACATTGCCCCAAATTATTTGATCAAGCCCACATAGTGTGTGAGTGAGCAAAGGATTAAAACCAGAACTCATGGCCACACCTCCGCAGTGCCACCATGTCCAGGGGACTCAGCCCGAGACTTCTGGGAGAAACTTAGCTTAGCACAAGAATTTGGCTATTGAAATGGTCCTGGTTCCTGAAGCAGGAAAGAGGTGAGTCCAATCCTGAATTCACTTTGGAGTGAGGTGTTTTGCAGGAAATCAATCACTGTGAAATTCCAGGTGGGGAGAAGGATTTTTCATGCTAAGGAGTGTAACTCTATCTGGATGCTTGGGTGATGTGTTCTGGAAACTTGCCATGCAGCAGATTCATGCCCTAGGTGAGAAGGCAAATTTCAGCAAGTAATCCATAATATGTGCTGTGAACAGTGAGAGAAAGAAACATTTTATAAGCAGTTAATTGTACGGGGCGAAGTTACAGTGTTCACCTAAAGGCAAGGGTACATGGCATTTCTTCCCCCTCAATAACAAGCACGTAGGAGCCTTCTCTATGCAGCAGTACTCCAGGGAGGAAAGAGGGATGAAAACAATCAAGGAAAATATCAACAGAAAAATATGTCACTTTGGCAAAATATATTCTGCAGTATTTTTCATGGATTTCTACAAAATATTAGAGTGGGTTAAGTTCTGTGAAAATTCATTTAGGGACAGATTTCTAATCTATAGCAGGACAGGGACAAAGAATGAAATTTTCATCTTTAGACTCTATACATGTGTTTCATTCACCAGATATGCAATTTAACCCACAAACTTTTTTCCAAATTTGTGAGAAGCGTTCACTTTCCACTGTCAAAAAATAAAGGAATAGAACTTCCACTCTTACCCGGTTTATGTTAGAACACTTAAAGTTAGAAATTCCCTTCTGATTTAAAACTACATTTAATTTCAATTGTCCTAAAAGTCTTTGGAAAATCACAACTAAATTGAATAATGTAAAGTGGAATGTGCTTCTGTGATGTGGGGTTTTGGTCAGAAAACACTACAATGGTTTTTTTTCTCTTAGATGATGGAGTTCTTCTAAAATCCACTTGAAAAGTTCTCAGTTGACAGCATCATTGATCTCAAAAAAATTCGCATATATGCCTTTTCTTAGACCATTATGTAAAAAATTGTTAAGAAGAGCCCCTGGAGAGGAATAATGGGCTGCTCTGCACAGCAGAGTGGTGTTTGTCACACAGAATTTCATTACTTTTGCCTCCGGAAGCTGTGTCCCTCTGTGATTTTTTGCACAGTGTTTATTACTGTGGAATACAAGCAACTACAGCCTGTTTATGAAAAGATTGTGGTTGCTTTGACTTCAACATGGGGACTGCCCTGAATTTTAGGCCCAAATCTTGCTCCTTCTGAATTAAAAAAAAAAAAAAAAGGAATTCAGTTAGGCAGAAATCACCCCTCTTTTATATTGCTCTCAGGTTATAGCAGCACTGAATACAATTAATTTTATCAGACAATTTAATTTAACATTGGAATATGGAATAATGTGGAAAATGGTCCAAAAGGAAGATGTTTCAACAAAAAAAAAAAAGGGTTAGGAGTCCATTACATAAGAAGATAAGAATAGTTTCACTACATGAATCTGGAGGTCTGTCTCATTTGCTGTACAATATCAAAATGTGCTCTGCCATGCTGAGTACTCTCTTATCACTTTGCCAGCCAGTGACAGCAAGGAAGAAATGCCAGGGTTTGGCCCCGTGCTTGGCAGAGGTGCACACTGCCTGAGAGCAGCTGTAAAAAGTAAAACAGGTACTATATCACACTCATGATTGCTCAGTGGGAACAATGTTAAGTAGATTAATGAGAATCTGAACTAGGATGAACTTCTTGATGCTTCAATGAAACTAAACCAGACAGCTTCACTCTGTCACATGCTTACATGACAGTGCTCTGTCTCAGTTTATAATGTTGAAAATAAATTAAAACCACAACCACGTCAAAATGCTATCTTATTCTGAAACATATTCTTTAATAAAAGTGAAGCTGCCTTCAGATTGTTCTTTATATTCTGTCTCCTATTACCCTGCATGCACAATTCTCAAATCTATCCAAACCACTTGCCATGTTTCTTTAACATCTCTGTCCCTTCATAGGAGAAATAGAGGTTTTTGAAGGCTGTGAGCTCAACTGCTCTTTTCACCGTGTAGGAGGAAACCTCCACAATTACTCTGTTTGCATAAGAAGTTTATCTATCATGCAGATTGTGCTGAATTTTGTAAATGTTTGTTCATCATGGAAACAAATCATCTGTTCAGAGAAGCTTAATGATGTGAAGAGCTAAGGCCACTCACTTCTCAGTTAATGAGACCATTACTGAAGACAACATGTAAGCTGGGGATGGTGCTGTGCAGGGCCGGGAGTTGGGCTCGATGATCTTTCAGGGTCCCTTCCAACTGTGCCTTATTCTGTGATTCCGTGATTCTTTGAAGCTTGGATATTCTTGCTGTTGTGCTAGGGGCAAGCAAGCAGAGGAACCAACCCGCTGCACTTGCTCATTCCAGATCACAGAGCTCATTTGTACCTGCCTAAAGTCATACACACTATGTTTACATGTTACCAACATGGTGATTTACAGGTAGGCACAAAGACCGACTGTGGCAGCAGTTTCAGTTCCTACATCTGCGGGCAGCTACTCTCACCTCCAGGGAACGTGGCTGTCATGTTTGTTCGTGCTGTCACCTGAGAGGACACCTCCAACTGGGTTTCCACTCTGTACTGAAACCACCTGGTTTGGGTACATAGTGGCAGAAGAGTGAAGGGAAAGTTGCATTACCCCAGAGTTTCTTTCACCTAAACGCTATCTAAGAAAGCAAAAAAAGTGTATTTCTATGAGCCTATATTGGAAAAAATAGCATTTGTTAAAAATCACGTAGCAGCAATGACCCTTTTGCTTTGTCCTTCAGTACAAAACATTTTCCAAACATACACCCCTCTTTAGAGATTTGCAGAGTGTGGGGGGAAAGGAATGCAGCCCAGCAGCTCTCATCATTATATAAGAAATTATTTATTCATAGTTAAAGTAAGTGCTACATTTTGCTGTGTGGTGAAAGCTAAGCATAGCTAATTTCAGATTTTTATAGCTTTTCAACACGAGCATGATAAAATGCCATATGGCACTCTTGTAACTGGGAAAAGTCTCCAAAATTAGCATGATTCCTTTCTAACTCACTCGGTGAGGTTCACACNAGCCCCGAGCCCCGAGCCCCGAGCCCGCTGCGGATCCAGCCGGGAAGAAAGGAGGAACCGCGGGCAGCCTGAGCAGGCACTACATTCAAAGAGCAAATGTCAGAGAATGGAATTTGACCCAGTTTATGAAACAATCTTCTTTGCCTCTTGCTGCCCTCTGCTGTCACAGTCCAGGGTGGCTCGGAGAGGGCTGCGGAGCCACTGAGAGGCTGGTCACTGCGGAGCACCAAAATCTGCCGCGGGAAAAAGCCCGACAGCTGAAGCGCAGCCACGCAGCCAGGGGAAACCATCCATAGAGTTCGTAAACTTGATCGCTTTGAAACCACTCTGAAGTTTCTCCCGTGTGGGAATCTACTCATGCTTGGTAGGGACAGCAAGGTGACGTGCGGTGCATTGGCTTGGTCCTGTGCAGTGATCACACAGCAGCCAAGGGACCTGTCAGGTCTTGGCTTTTCATATAAAAACCTAAGTCACAATTATTATGATTTCAAATGTTTTTAATGTAGCAGATTTAAGTGAATCCAAGAAGTTCAGTTCACAATACTTTTATCTTTAGCAATAGTGATCAAAGGCAATCTGTCTTTTACATTAACTCAGTGTGCTGGGTCTCTTGGGTCAGCCACCTCTTTCTAAAAATGCACTCTTTCTGCAGTAACAAACCTCTAGCCAGAGCAGAGTTGAGACTTCAGCGATATTTCTCAAACACTTTTCCAAATGTGTGAATGTACTGAGAAACTATCTGTTTGAACACCTACGGACCCAGTGTGAGCTGTCTTGCTCCTCTGGCCAGCCCAGAGTCACTTCACCAAGGTGCACCCAGCAGACACTGAGATGCAGAAGAGACCACCTTGGGGCAATCACAACCAGAGCACGCGGTTTGTTCATTCCCCCATGTTTGCTTCAGGTGCCACTTGTTCTTCATGCTTCTTTAACAAGGACTTGCATGAAGATCCGGGTTACTCCACAAGGTTTCTGTTTCTTTGAATGCTCTGCTCTGTTACATGTATGACAAAGCACTGTTTTGCCAGCCTGTCCTGCAGAAGATACAGGTAGCACTGAAAATCTTGGTGCAAATGCAGCTTTAAATGCAACATTATTTTCACCTGCAACTTGATTGTGTCAAGGTTTTTCTAGATTGAAAAAACATGTTAGTGGTGAATTGTAAGTAGAGCTACAGCATGCTCAGGTGGACAGTCTTCCTGGCAGACTTCCCACTGCTGTTCTTCTATTATGTATCCTACTTCACTGGTATTTCTTACTGTGAAAATGGCATTGGCAAATAAATGTACCTTAGAGCAGCACCTGCAGATCACCACACACTAAAATGCTCTCAAACACAGAGATGACAAGTCTCCAACTCTTACGCAATAATCTAGAAAACTGTATTTTTTTTTTCTCAAAACTTGTAGTAGGCCCTGATAATTCTGTAAAGTGGTTTAGGGCAAGGAAATATTTATTTTACAATACTGGAGAGTGTTGACAGCTTGTTCTTTGACAGTTTGTTCTCAGGCATTCCTCAGAAAAGGTGGGAGTTTTACAAGGAGGAAAGAATACCTGCAAAAGGCCACTCCTGTCCTGGAGTGCTAGTTGAATGCCAATAAATTACACTTTCAATCCCAGACCTTGGTTTTAAAGGCACTACAGGAAATCGGGTGCAGCCCTCAAGGTGCTGGAGCCCTCCTGTCAAAATTCCACTCACATTTTTTCCTGCAGATGTCAATTATAGATATGACAGTGGGAGAGGGAGAGATTGGGTGGTGAGGAGTATGATTTGTCACCTGGACTGTGAGCTCAGAGAAGAAAACTTAAAAACTGAAGGTGCTTGTACCATCATGAAATGCCTGATGAAGAAAGATGAGGGAAACAAAGAGAGGAAGGTGGGTTAAAGATGAAATTCAAGAAGACTGGTAAAGAAGTTTCATGGAAAAGAAGCATGTGCTCTGAGGGCATACTTGCCTTCAGATCCTGGAAAGCTACCTGTTTCCCTGGTATCTCTCTGATGAAAGTAACCACTATTTACACATCTGGCAAGAGAAGTGTTCCAGCCCACATATCATTTTTTTTGCCTGTAACATAAAAAGGGATTTTCTGAAAACAAAACAAAACAAAACCAAAACCAACTTTGAAATGTTTAAGAAGCATCTCAGAAAACTGAGAAAAATGTCTAGTTTTCACCCAGCACATTGACTATCATACAGTGAAGGAGGCACATGACATGCACTCAGCCACCTTAATCAAAGGCAATATTGAGCCATGGCTCATTGATTCATTTGCCAGCAATGAATGAGCCAAAGTTGTCAGGGGAAAGGAAAAATTATACCTTATATCATAATGTTTATAATACCTAAGAGAACTGAATTGCTATTACATATTTAATCTGGCATTTCCTCACTTTTGAAGGTAGAATTTTGCAGCCTGAGTTATAATCCTTTCCTGTATCTCATTTAGTAAGCAATAAATATACAGGAGAAGATTTGAATTGGAGCTCTTGGCATTTCAGGTCTGAAAGGAAGGGAGGTGGATGTGATTTGATATTCTAGAGTCAAATGAGCGATATAAAACCAGCAAATGTAAATGTTGAGCCAGACAGCCTCGCCTTTGAAGCTTAGGCTTTTTTTGAAGCCTGAATCACGGTTAGCACAAAGTAGCCCTGGCCTTTAAGCAATGCTACAATACAAATACATAATAAATATTTGAATTAAAAATACTACCTTGACATGTTACTTTCCATTAGAGTTTGTTTTATATGCGGTCTCATTCTTTAGTCTGGGTTTCCTATTGCTTCTGGAGTGTGCTGCTGTGTTTGTTTATCCCAGGCAAGAGGGACTCCATATGAAAATACACAACAAAAGAGTATTGCAAACTAGGCCGGGGCAGAGCCATTGACATTTGCACATGAATCACTGAGATCACTAGCTGGCCAGCTATTCCCATCGATGAGGGTAAGTTGTTGTGCAGCTTTTACTATCAGCCAGGTCTTCTTGGCATGTGCATCTCTAGGAAACAAGAATGAGGTTAGCCAAGGTATCTATTTACAGCATCAGTAGAAAGGTAATAAAACAGAACAAGGATGACATAGGGAGTCATTTACTTTAACAAGTAAAATTTTTAATGCACATGGAAGGGCATTTCAGCTTGAATTTCTAATACCAGGTTATTCTGGACTGTTTTATGACCACCATATTCATTCTGTTGCTTAAAGGGTTTTGGCTCAGAAAGCAATTTGGTTTTAGTGTTGCTATTTATACATATAAACCTGCAATGCATAATTCATGCTAAAAGCAATGAGACTGTGCTTTTGGATTCAAGACTAATTTATTTCATATTACGTTGCTAAATTAAAAGGTAAGAAAAGGTTTTGGGATGGAAAGAAATGAGGAGAGACATGAGTTCCTCTTTTTCTCATGTTCTGAAACAGATAAAATTCACACCATTTAAGAAGTAGAAGAAATCATCAAGGCAAAACATGAAGCTGTCTTGCAACATGCTGGGACTTGTCTGGAAGAGTTACTAAATTACAAATACTAACGGCCTAAGCAATTCCATTGTTTGCTTGTTTCTATTGAAATGACAGAAAATGGAAAAGCTGATGCATAAATACATAATCATATTATGTCACTGTACTGATGAAAATCTAGCAGGAAAATGGGGGATTTTCTTCTATAAGGAAAGCAGAAAGGTATTTTTCTTTTTTCCCAAGCCTCCCCAGCAGAAGTGGATCAATTTATTTTCAGACTGTGAATGTACAAATATACTTTCTTTTCTCAGTCCAGTACTCGGCTAAGAAAATATGTTCATGAGGTTTATGATATTTCCTTCAAGCTTTGGTAAACTGGCAATAAAGCTTGAAATGCCTGTTGCAAAAGGTGATGATCACTGGGAGCATCAGTGTTCCCACATGCAGTGCCTGAGCATGATCTTGGGCAACACAGAAGTGGTGAAACTTGGCCAGTGATCTGCAGCTTGGGTGGTGAATGCAAGCCAAGGCTGTAACACATCTTTTTTCATGGTGCTGTATCATGCTTCAGACATGTCTCCCCAGGATAATTACAGCAGCCAGCACATGCCTGGGAATCACAACTGGGTTGGTGCAGCTCCAAAGGTGCCAAGCCCATGCCTGTGGGAGCTTTGGGCTCAGTGCAAACACAGAGGACATGAGGCAGGCACAGTGCTGCCTGGCTACTTTGCTTTAAATGCTATTGCATACTGAAAAAAAAGACCTCCTTAAGGCAGTATTTCTTTCAACACAGGATGCAAAAATTCTGTTTATGGGGAGATTTCCATTATCACTCTCCTTTTCCACGTTTTATTTAAATGCACCACCACCCTCTTCTCCGCTCTGCCCCCTCCTCCCCCNGTGCATGGAATGTGGAAATTGTTGGAAAACTCCCTTCAGCAATTTTTGAGGTATAGCAGTGTAAAACAGAGCCCTCCACTCCTCCCATGCAAATATACACTTTTTTCAGTTTATTTCCATTTCTCTCCCCTGAGTTGCTGTGTGTCTGTGACAAAAACACCCCACCAGAATGAAAGTTTCTCACCAAGTCCCCCGAGGACTTCTCACAGAAAAGTCAAGCTAAGATAACAGGGAGTGCAATGGAGCAAATCTTATATCAATTTTCTTTAATAAAACCCAAAGATTTGCATATGATGGCAAAAAAAGTGAAAAAAACAGAGTTCTTTGAGTTTTTATTATTAAACTTGCATGGATATTTTTCTGTTTAAGAAACAGCATTTTTAGTTGTACTCTGCCAGCTTATTTTGATTTTTCTGTGATTGATAAAAAGGAAACATTCCAGAAAAGTTTTTTCCCTAACTAGCATTTAACTGAGACAGAAAGCAAACCTTTGTTCCACATCTTGTTCGTTGTTTCTGTGTTTACCAGTAAAACTTATCTTTAATCTTCAACAGCTTTGGAATGATGGGGAGAAGCTAGTTCGATGGCATCTTAAAATAAGGCACACCTGTGAAAGCAGATCACTGGCCCAAAATAAGCTTGTTGGTCTCACATACATTAGTGTAAAACTGTAATTCCTCTAGACTCACACCAGTGTTTCAGAGATCAGCATCTGGCTGAAAAGACTTAAGCATTACATTTTTGGAGCTTGATGTTGATGCTGGCTACAGTTTGGTTTAATTTAATGAAAAAAGATACTGTTTCAACAGCTGGAGAATCAACTGCAGACAAAGCATACCTGACGTTGTGATTGCACTACATTATATTGTGGAAATCAGTTGCAATGCTGTTCTGGGGGTGAAAATCCACTTTATACAGTTTTGGCTCCAAGACGCAGCCTTCCACTTTATCTCAACATTGCGCAGAGCCTACATTAGTGCCAACATCCTTCAACATCACCCAGATGGGCAGTTAGGGGAAAGGCTAGTCCTAAGACCAGAATGGAGGCATCCAGGATGGAGAAAGCCAGGCAAGGCTCAAGGATGGCTGGAAAAGGCTTGCCCTATGGGTGTTACTTGGAAACATGATCCCCCAAGTATTGACTGCCTAATCCCACCACAGGCATTAGATAGGATGAAGCAGTTTTATCAACTGAAAAATTAATTGCTGTCTAATAAGGGAGAACAGAGTCAAAAGACATTTGTCTTTGCTTCCTTTCTGTAGCATTCACACTCATTAGTTAGCTTCTAAATCTTCCTCTCCTTTCAGATTTGTTTACAGCAGCAAAGAGCCAGTAAAACACCAGAGCAGGCACACTAAAAACAGACTTGCCAAAAGCACTCACATGCTAATAACACACACAGTTTCAGTCCTATATTTGTATTTTCAAGGACTTAATACTTGAAATTTTTGTCTAAAAAAATAGTGAAAATGTTGAAGGTGTATCAGGTCTCACAATATGGTGAAAGACTTGGATTCTGTAATGTGGTTTATCAAAGATGAAACCTCACAGAGGGTACCTTTTTATCTCATGTATCCATTTGTTTTCAGTGTTTCATTGTTTAAAATAAAGGTGGAAGAAAATCTTAATTTGCACTAGGTATGGCAGAACATATTATGTTTCTGTGCCTGGATAGCCCTCCTATTTTCCGCAAACAGATTTCTGAAGGGTAATTTTGTGGTGTTTTCTAAATGGACAGCTGGAAAATACAGCCATAACCTTAAACCACCTCCACTGGTCTTCAGCCACAGATACTGTTGCTGTCTATCCATCAAATCCACACATGCCCACAAACTGTTCATACCGAACTCAGAACCAAGTAAGAGTTTTTCCTGTACACTATTCAGATGCAGTCTGAAACTGATGGTAGAAAAGAGCTACAGGAAGTGATGATGTAGTTTAAATCCTGCCATTAGGACTGTTCTGTGCCTTCAGATGGACAGGGAAGAGCTTGTTTGAGACCCTCTGGGCTGCCTGTTCCTGCCAGCAACTTGTGCGCCTGCCTGGTGAGACATCTCACACTGCAGCTCGAGGAGCACTACAGAGTACCACACAAACTAATACTTAAAGGCAGTCATGGGGCTTTATTAGGAGTGTGGGAGATGAGGAGGCAAAGCCAGAACAGAAGTGAAGGATGGTGTTGCCAAGGAAGCAGTGCAAGAGACAGTAACTGGAGCTGGCAGGGGGGGAAAGAGATGGTAGGAAGTAAGAGGAAGGACAAGACAAGGCAGTAGCAGGAAAGTCAGTCTGCAAAAGTTGTAAGCAACTACCTTATTAGTTTGATTTTCTGTCCAAAGTCTCTACCAGTCATTCCCACACCTGGCCCTACCCATGGCTGCTAATATGCAATGGTTGAAAATACATTATTTCTTGACATCTAAGACACCAGTAACAGGGATTCAGCATATGAATGTTGCTATTAAAAACATGCACCATTTTTCCAGCATAATCTTCTCTAGGATTGGATTCCAGACCTGAAATCTCCTTCTGCTGTTGTATAACTTGTCATCTACTCCCAGAAAAAAATAATTTCCTTACATAAGTACTTTGAGACCAAGACAGAAATCTGTTAACTTTTTCTTCAATCCTTCAGTGTAAGGAAAGTTTTACAGACTGAATCATTATTGCATTTTTCTTCCAAGAAACTTCCAGTTTGACAATGTTTATTTTGAAAAGTGTAGACTCCAGAAGAAGTCAAATTTTCTAAATCAGAAAAATAATAAAACCAGCTGTGCCCTAAAACGTCCTGAGTTTGGCCTAAAAGCCCAATACCCAGCAGAACCCTAAGCCCTGAGCTTGCAGACGGGTACTGGAGAACTCTCACTCTATTTGTACATGAAGAATCAGCTGCTGGTGGGACTAAAGCCCTTATTTGAAAGAGATGTCTTGAAATCTTCATCACATCTATGTTTTGTTTTGCTCTTTCCAATCAAAGATGAGATTCTTGTATAAGCAAATGAACGCCAGGAGTGCTTTTCTCTCAAATAACAAAAACCTAAGCCTGCTGAAACTTTCAAACTTAAATAGAAAGAAATAATCTGCTGAATCTACTCAGATGAAAGTATTGGATGCTCGGCTAGTCCAAAGAAAAATCTAATTATTAATAGTCTGACTTTTCTATTATGAGGAGGTGAAGATGTCCTCATTTTGGTTATTGCTGTATGTTCTTCAAACAGAGAATAAAGACTTTCTTTTCAGGTTGGTAATTTGTCCTGGTGATGCAACAGACTAAGTTTTATCTACCTCGTCTTTGAAAGGATCGAACATTATGCTTTTTTTACTTTAGAAAATTTTTAAAACTCTAGAATGTATCAACGAAATACTGCAGTGAGCTTTAGACAAGACTTCTCTTCATTTTTTTACTTGTCCTCACTCATGACCATTGCTAGAATGAGCTGACCATTTCATGTCTGTATTGTAAAAGTTAACAAAACAGTGCCATGTGTGGGTTACTCCCTGCTTAGCCCAGCAAGTAACAACTTTGCAAACATTACGTATACATGACAATCACATTACTTATAGACATCCCAAGGCTCTCAGGATTCTCTTGTTTGCCCTCAGATTTCTTGTTGCAGCTTCAGCGCTGCCTACCTGAAAAATCAATAATTTCTGAGGGCCATACCTGGGTAATCTGAGGGCCCTACCAGGGCAGGAAACTTTCTCTTCACATCCTCAATCCGGGCCCCAGGGGGGCAGCAGACTTCATTAAGTCAGTCAGGTCTGCATATTGGGCCTTCTGTTTCCCTTAACAGTGTCTCCTCTGACAATGATTGTGTTTTTCTTTATGTAAGTGGTTTTGGTGAAGGGCATACACCTCCTTAACCTCAGCAACACCTCCATGTTGTATGAACCATCGTCCTTGTCATTGCTCAGTCCCACTCGCAGAGCCTCACACCTACTGTGCAAGGGCACCTGGGGACGTGGGGCTTGCTGCACTGGGCAGAAGCTTAGGAGAAGTTTTGCCAGGAGGAGGGCAGAGCAGCGCTGGAAAAGGCTGCCCAGGGAAGCTAAGGATTCTCTATACTTGACAGTTTTTAAAGCTCAGTAAACAAATCAGTGGCTGACCTGCTTTCACTTCAGCAATACACCTGCTGTGAGTATGAGGTTGAACCAGAAAACTCCAGAAGTTCTAGCTAGCAATTCTGTGATTCCATAATTCACTGGATAAACTTCAGGAGTCACCTAGGGAAAGTAGTGCTGGTGAGAAACAATATATTACACCTAGATATAATTTTCTCAGACAACTCACAGTTAGGCAAATAAAGACAAGTGACATTTAATTTTGCAATAAATGAAAAAGAAGTATGGTAGTGCTTACATGCATGAAGTGCATTTCTTCAAACTTCTAAGTCAGAACAGCTTTGAGAAAAAGCATCAAGTTTATAACTAGATGAAGCACAGAGACTGTAACCAGAAGAAGATGAAAGAACCTTTGTTCTCTCTGGTACAGCCTGAAGTGCTGTGCTTTCAATGTTTCTCAATGCTGCTGAGAAACAGTCTGATTTCTCATCAACAGTTTCATTAGCCCTTGGGGTAAAATCTCTCTAAATCAGGGTGAATGTTAACCTATATAATGGTCAATTGTAAGAAACAGTTAAGTTCATTATGGGAGCAGATACCTGGAAGCACCATAGCTTTCCTTCCAACCACCAGCACATGTCCCTGTCCAAAAAAAGAGCACCTGCAAGACACATGGGTGGAAGGGTTTTACTGGCCATTGTTTTGTGATCAGTTGGGTGTCTATGAGAGAGAGACAAAGAGATCAAAGGAAGAGACAGATGGTGGCAAGGAAAAAGCCAACAACACAGACATAACAAGGGCCAGGAATGTGCCTCTGAGAAAAGCTAAGAGAAAAAGGGAAAAAGAGCTTTTAGAGTGTTTAATGGAAAATGGACTTGAGCTGCACACAGAGGCCATGCCTTTTCTGCAATTCTTGCTGTGTGAAGAAAAAGAGGGCTTTGTACTTTCTTTGCAATTAAATGGGATTGCATCAGAGAAACCTCATTTCAGAAAACATAAATTTCTCCTGGCTGGAACTCCCTATGACCCAGGGGTTTTATTTAATTTTTTACCCAGCTCACATAAGTTTACACTCAGTCACCTTGAAAAGAAGTATTATTGCTCTATTTACTCCTAAAACAGCACACCCAGCTCAACAGCCAGTCAATTATGTTTCTAACATGCCCATTGCTGTTGCACTGAAAGAGCTGCAGTTCAGGAGGGTTTCAGACAAGCTCATGAAGTGATCATGTAATGGGACTGGAGTCAATAGTGCAGGGCAGAGTGCTGGTGGGTATGTTTTTCAGTGGCTTCTTTCTCATCTTGTACTTGCCTTGTTTTTTGTCAAAATGGGTCCTGAGAAAATGCTGGCACTGTCAGACCTGGAAAAGGACAGAGATCACTTGCCCTGATACTGACAGTCTGATTTTTTGAAATGCAAGTGAAAAAGGTTCTGTCTTCCCATTCAGGAAATTGAATAAACTGGGGAAACTGTCTATTTCCTCATTTATACTCCTTCTAATCTACTAAATGTTCATGGAATACAGTTAGTGAGATGAGAATTTGGAGTAATTTATAGATGGCAGACATACAATCATAGAATAGCTGAATTGTTAGCATTGGAAAAGACCTTTAAAATCATTAATTCAAACCCTCAACCCAGCACCACCATTATGTTTACCATTAACCATGTCCTCAAGTGCCATATCTGCGCATCATTTGAATACCTCCAGGGGTGATGCCTCCACCATTTCCCTGAACAGCCTGTTCCAATGCTTGACAACCTTTTTGGTGAAGAAATTTTTCCTAATATCCAATCCCAATCTGGCCCAAGGTTTCCTCTCAGCCTGTCACTTGTTAACTAGAAGAGGCCAACTCCCACCTGGCTGCAACCTCCTTGCAGACAGTTGTAGAAAACAGTAAGGTCTTCCCTGAGCTTTCTTCTCTCCAGGCTAAACAACCCGAGCTCCCTTAGCCATTCCTCACAGGACTTTTGCTCCAGACCTCTCACATCTTCATTGCCCTTCTCTGGACTCACTCTAGCACATCAGTGTCTTTCTTGCAGTGAGGGACCCAGAAGTGAACACAGCACTTGAGGTGTGGCTTCACAAGTGCTGAGTACAGGGCAACGATCACTGTCCTGGTCCTGCTGGCCATGCTATTGCTGACACAGGCCAGAATATCTTTGGCCTTTTTGATCACCTGGGCACACACTAGCTCATGTTCAGCCACTCTCACCAGCACTCCCAGGTTCTTTTCTGCTGGGCAGCTTTCCAGACACTCCCCCAAGACTGTAGTGCAGCAGGGGGTGTTATGACCCACGTGCAGGACTCAGCAAATCCTATATACAGACATGTCTTTGGTGTACCCACACTGTGCGGAAAAGATGGCATGCTAGTGAGGTGAGCAGGTTGTTTTCTTCTTGCAGCTCGACATGACCCATGCTTGCCTTGTTTCCTGCACAATGTTCAAAACCTGCTCTGAAGACAGTACTCCTGGTTGCCATAACAGAGCTTCCTGCACAGTATCACTTCAAAGTGACAGGGCTTGCCAGTATCCCTTCATATTGAAAACTGGTGAGTCCCAGGAAGAGTAAGGCCGAACATAACCATGTTGGACATGATTTTAAACTCCCCAAACCAGACGTTTTTTGTATACTCTTTCGTGTTTGGAGCATGGCTTCCCTGACTTCAGCTACAGCTGAGAAAGTTCAGCACGCCTACAAGTCCTGCACTAAGAATAAAAGCAATGTAAAATTATTGACAGCTTCTGAAAGGATTGGTTTGAGTGACTCAGCTATCACCACATGGGAGCTGTTTGACAGAAAAAGGGAGAATATCCAATTCTCCAGGGTAGAACATCACCCCCTCGCCATATGTTCTTTTGCTAAATTCTGTCTGATTCTCTACACTCTTTCCCATTTCTGGGACCAGTGAAGTGGGAACAGGTCTTATGGCGTCTTTAACCATGTTCAGTTCCTGGAACTCTCTGTCCTGATTACAGAATGAACCTTGTCATGAAAGACAACTTGCATAAACATGAGAAGTACCAAAGTTTTCATCCTTGATAATACTTTAATCAATTGACATGTATTTTGCTCGTTTTTCTAAAACAGGAATGCATCCCCATATTTGACATTATCCTGCCACTCACAAGGGCTACCAGGAGGTAGATGGAGCCTTTAAAAGGCACTGCACAGATCTCTGCATTTTGGCTAATGGCATGGCAGAAAATGGTGATAGGTGTCAGATACCACTACCAGGGAGCTGGAACACACATGTTGATGCCTGGCTCATTTCTCCACCAGCCTCTTACTCACTCAGCCTTGTTAAGTCCTTAACTTTCCCTTTGGCCAGTCCCATTTCTTCTCATATAGATATAGTACCCTTTGCAGACCTACAGCTACTCATTCAGTCAAACATAGTTTCTCCCATCAGGCTCCTGTTCTGGACTTTGATTTGAAACTCATCACCTTTCCTTTAGAAAATCTTTAGTCAACAGGAGACTCTTTTCCTATTGTTTCATTCTCAGCAACATCTAAAAATTTTACAGAAATTTTCCAGGAGAAATCAGTCTAAAGCAATGCTTACCATTGAAATGGTAAATGTTTCAAACAATTTTAAGTGACTGAAAACCAGCAAATGTTTCAGGTGAGAAGAATAGGTCTATCTCCAATATGTATAAAAGTTGATTGTATAAAACCTGGCATTGTATCTCCAACTGTATAAATACCCTGTATGGATGATAGGCACACTAATATGAAGCATTAAAAAAACAAACAAACTGAAAACAATGAAACAACACAAGACAAAGCATTAAATAGTGTATTAAAATTTTTATCCAAGGCTATTCCTAATTTGATCTTAACACTGGAATATCAGTTGCCTACAAATATTATGTGCTGCTTCACCTCCTGCCACACGGCCCCCTGTGCTGGACTTGAAAAACGGAAAGGCACCTCCGCAGAGTATACCGCTCTAGTTCAGAGAGTTACTTCCAGACACCTTCTGAAAAGCACCCAATAGTGTCACTTCCCTGAACTGCAAAGAAAGAGAGAAAGGAACAGCAGTGACTTATTTCAACCACCTCATCAAGGACGGCTTGAAAACATGTAGAGTTTTCTACATGTTAGAGTCCATGCAGGTTAATGCAGTTCTGGGAACAGAGACACTTGGGAGAACTTGCCCTGCAAGTGGGATGCAGAGTACATGTTGAGTGCCACTTAAAATACCAGCCCATCAATCCCTAACTGCTAAGTGCTGTGGTCAGCCTTTATCTGGAAATGTTGTGTAAAATGTTGTTGATTTTAGGCAAAGTGGAAGGCAACCTTGCTGTTTGCCTTCAGGTAGGCTTTCACTTGTCACTTTCGACAGACTTGAGGTCTGACATTACACGGCCACATTTCTTGCTATAGACACCACTCCTCCCCCTTCACCCCTAGCCCGCTGCTTTTATTTTGCTTTTATTTCTTTTTTTCAGGCTGAGGAGAAGCTGGATAAGAGATGTTTGATTTGGGAAAAGAAGAAAGAAAAGTACTCTGGAATTATGGAAAAATGCAATGCAGGTTTCAACAAAGAGTCACTTAAAGATAACTAAAGAACTCTATAGAGGTATTTTTTTCTCTTTCTGTTTTTTTCAGAAAACAAAGTCGATGGAAACAGCTGGAGACTATAACTTGGAAAATTGAGAAAGTAAGATGAATAAAACTTCCTGTTTTCCTCTCCTCTCCCAGCCTGCAGGGGACAAGGTTGGGGGGCAACCTCTTCAACCCCTTTTCAAAACAGATGTTGGATTCTCAAAGAGTTTGGGTTTGGATTATTTTTCTTTAAGCAAAAATATCAGTTATTCTTTTGTACAGTGCTCAAGGGTCTTTAGCCCATCTACAGCTTGTGACACATAAGTAAACATGGCAGATCCACTACTTAATTCTGATTAGCATAAAAAATTGGTTTTAATAAACCTTAATTAAAAAACCTTAAATCTTTAACGCAAATATATACTATTATTTTCAACTCCATGTCTCACTAGAGACATGTCTCACTAGTATCTTATCTGCAATTAGCTTTTGTTATCCTATTCACCATTGCTTCAATTCATTGAATGTGAAAAAGCAGTAATGAAATTTGGCTTGTAAATGCTCTTGCTGCAGGTGATAGGACTTCATTCTGCACCATTTCCCCAACTCTTTTCAGTTACCCCTATGGGTGCACAAGTTGAGACACTTCAAGGCTCATAAAGATAACAAAGTGCTGACGTGTCTCAGATCAAGCACTCAAAATTTAGGTTTTATTATTTTCAGGTTTATATGGGCTTAAACACAGGTGCACCAAAGCTAAGAGCTGCTGTGGGATACAGTTGCCTTGGCTGCTCTCTCTGCACATTCCACTGCTATACAAACAGTGAAGACATCGCTAAACCTCTTCCAAAACAGCCACAAAGAAACCCATAAAAATGAGTAGAACCAGAAGATCTTATTTTTATTCCTAGCAATGCTATTGAGATCTCTGAGATCTTGGCCAAGTGACCTAACTCCTCCACAGTCCTACTTCCCACAGCTGAGAAGGGGAAATACTGATTTGGGGCAAGACACATTGAGATTTCTGCCCTAAAGCTTTAGTTTATTCATGAACATTGAGCAAGGGCCTACAGTCAGCAGGAAAACAATAATGACCGCTTCTCTAAGTTCAAAGATTTCAAATGTTTAGCTCCTATGCAGGAATCTGTAACAATTTTATTAGGCAGACCCACTGCAATATTATGGTTTATATGGTTTAATCAGTGAATTTAGTAATTTTATTTTTGGTGGTTTAGTTTTATTAATTTTCATTGATAGCATGAATGTTCCAAATGACGATGGTATAGGTCTTCTAACGTACTCTGTGATGAGATTTATAATTGTTGGAGGTTTTTTTTTATAATACCTATATCAACTCTATTTCTGTAATCCTGTTATTGAACCCTCACTTCAACAATTAGTGTGTTTCTTATGCATCACCCCCGCACTACTTTTCAATCGTAAGGCCAGGTATGTGTTCAGAATAAGAAGCCTCTGTGAAGGATAGATTTTAAAACAGATTTAAAATATACCTACGATCATGTAGAAACCATGCCCAAGTGCAATACTGGGTTGTGTGGTTGTGTGAAATCTCACGTTGCTAGGTTCTTACTACCTCCCTCAGGAAACAGCTGGAGCCCAAAAAGTATGCTGTTTATACTTTTTAGTGTACAAGACCTTTGTTTAAATTACATTGAAAGTTTTTTAAAAAGCCCTTAAATCCCACATGCGTGTATAAGCTCCTCAAACTGCAAAACATGCCAAATAAATCTATATATTCCTGATAATACAGTGACTGTGGCAGTAACCACAAGAACCCAGCACAACTGAACATTGAGCATATCTGATAGAGCAAAGGCATGTAGATCTTTATCTGCAATCTGCAATGGGAAAGAGGTAAATCAATACAAGGTGAGGAACCATTCCTTATATTTTGACAGTATCCACTAAATAAGTGTTGATATTCTTTCTCGTTGTCATGGATGTCTTCTACTTTAGCTCTGAAGAGTCTAAATCCTCATGCAAACCTATAGCTGAAACTCTGTTTCTTAGACCCATGGGTCTTAAAGTGTTTATCTGAGGCTCAAATTCAGGCAAATATTATCCTTATTTTATTCAGCCATATATTTTGACTCACTGTTTTTACTTCCTTTCTGTAGAATCAAGTGAGTATGAGATGTCGCTGATTCCAAGCTATATGGAACCAAAGCAAATTATTTTAAGACCCATGGCATTCATCAAAGCTGTGCTGTGTGGCTGGAGACACCAGCAGAACTGGATACACGCCATTTGGGCCAGGCAGCCTTGTTGGCATCAATGGTCATTCCACTTCCCTGCAACAACATGGATCTCACAGTTTCTCCAGCTGAGGACTTGGCTCTGAGTCACTCTTCCCTCTTAACAAAATAGTTTCAGGGCTGTAAAGGACCCCTGCCCTTCCTGCTCTGGTCCGCCTCGTTGCACCCCTGCCCTTCTTTGTGCATTTGCAAACAAGCAGCAGATGCAGATTACAACTGCCCTGAAGTATTTCTGTACTTTCAGGGTTACTTACTTGACACAGGCCTGAGACAAAGCAGATTAACCAGAGCATAGGACACAGCAGAGATTTAGGTCCATCTCTCTACCCCCAAAATACTACACAGAGCAAAATGTGCATTTTTATGTTTCAGAGGTGCTGGAGCCGTGGAGTTCTTTCTCAGACACATCAGGTCTGCCAGGGTGCTTCCAGCCTTACTCACAGAGTTATTCCTGATGCTCTCAGGACCTTCAGGATACTTGAAGCTCTGCACTAGAAGAGAGGCTGCTTGAATTGTTCTCTTTGCATTTAATTTTTACCAGAAATTTAGGGCTGGAGCCATTAGTATCATTGGAAAGAGCTGAAGATTCCACATAAAAATGAAATTAGACTACTATTAGAGTACCATGCACTTGCCCAGTGGACCATTTCCAGTTTCCTTGAAACAAAAGAAGAAAACACGGCACTCACATCAGATAGAAAGGTAAACAAGTCTAGCAGTGCAGCAAAATGTTGCTTCCAACAAATTGCATGGGGTATTTTATCTCCTTGTGTAGTGCCCTGACTGCCTAATCAGTTGCATTGAGCGCGGCATCATTTGCAGTGCTCCCTGGCGTAGGCCACGGTCCTGTCCTCTACCTTGTGAATAAGAAGTCTTCTCTGAGACAGCATTACTATGGGAGACTGAGGGGCTCTCCTCTCATCACAGCCAGAGCTAGAAAGGTAACAGCCCGGGGCTACCCTAAAAGGCTGGTATGTGTCATATCTGCTGGCTGGGCTGTGCTCAGTTAAAATAGCCTGGATTTTGTTCTAATTTAAGTCCATTGATCTGACTTTGAGGAAGAAAGTTAAAGGGTTTATCAACTAGTGTCATTCTAGGAATACCACAAATATCTAAAGAAATAAACTGGGAAGGAGGATTCTGACTCGATAAGAACTTGCTTTCCAGGGTAAATAAAATTTGCAGAATTCTCGTTGTGTTGCCATACGCTTATTTCTCCAAAGTCATCACTTGGGGCATTTGTCTTAGGAAGGGTTCGCTTTCAGATGACACGTGACAGGGTCAGTTTATGAGGAAGAGCTATAAAAAAGTCAAAGGTTTTCAATTATTTCCTCAAATAAAAAAATACACCAGATAAGACCTTAGTTTCCTCAGGAAGGCTATAGGTTTATAACCCTAAAAAGAAAGTGTGGATACATGGGGAAATTGAAAGATATTCCTATCTGTGTCTCACAGCTGGATCAAAAATGAAATGGAAATGGAAAAATACTTATGAAATTCAGTAAGCTTCAATATAGACCTGTATATTTTTTCTAGATAGGAATACAAATTTGTATAATCAAACAAAGTTCTTCCATATTTTAAGGGCAGAATTTCTGCAGAACTTGAGAGACAGCTTGAGAACAGAAAAGTATATAGCAAAAAAAAAAAAAAAACAAATAAAGCAACCAATTCTGTTTCACCTCGACTAAGAATCTTTAGCCAGTGATTAAGAGACACTACAAGTGATTTGCCAAGGAGAATTGAGCAAGGGAAGGTACGTGGGTAAACTTAAGTGCAATTTGGGCACAAAAAATTAGACTGATATGAATCCCAGTTCAAAATTAACAAGAAATGCTTAAAAATAATCTGCCAAATTATCCTTCAAAGAAAATCCAGACCATAAATTAACATTGATAGAATAAAATGTCCAATGACGACAGAGACTTTATGATGACAGGCACCCTTATAAATGGTGTGAAGAGGAAGAACAGAGGGATATTTTTAAAATCTATCGTCAGTCTCTGCAGGGAGGATATATTTCCCTCATAAAGACATGACAAAAATACAAATAAGCCTGTAGATTTATGTTCCCTAATCTCCTACTCAAGATCAAGAAAACACTGAGAGCACAATATTCAAGAATATCAAAGCACAGTTTCAGCTGCACACATAGGTGCTGAAAATACAGGGATCATCCCACAGAGCAGCTGTTATATCAGCAATGCACAAAAGTGAGTTCAGGACACACAGGAGCTGAGCCACAAAGCAAAACTCAATGCAGTATAAATACTTTCAACATGTTAATCGAACTGATTACGGTCATCTTAAACCACATGAAAGGAGAGCTCAAAAATGAGGAACCTAAAGAAGGTCAGAACCAGGAAAAACAATGGTTTGAACTGTCTGTGAAGCATCAGCAATAGACATTATGCTCACATTCAAGAAGTAAAGGCAGAAATAAAGTACATATGCGCCATTAATCTCAGTCCTAATGAAATTATTTGCAGTTCTTATAATCACCATGGTAAGCAAGTCCATGGTACACAGTTATATCTCAGATTTGAAACAATTTTTCTGTTTCCAAAATCCGTAATTCTTTATGTGTTATTACACTTGTCAGTGTATAGAGCAGTGTGGCTGCTCGCTACCAGAAAATGATGAGCCACAACCCTGCCATGGGGCTGGATTCCAGGTGCTCTCATTCCCACTGTCCCAGTGCTGTGGATTCCCTCAGACAGGGATGGGGCGGCCTCCCCAGCATGGAGGGGCCCTGCATGCCCTGGGAATGATTTAGTGACAGGGTCTTTGAAGAGTGACAAATCAACTGCACCTTTGAAGAACAGCAACATGCTCTTCCAGAGGATCTGGGCAGTATCTCAGGAGAATGGGTTTCTCCTGGGGAACATTCAAAGGGTGGTTTGATCATGTGAGAAAATAGGACATCCCTGAGGAAAGTGCGTGGCATCTGCTGACAGAAAGAATAAAGGTTCTGGATAAAAGACTGAAAGCTTCCAGAGTCTTCAAAAATAATTATAAAGAGTCAGCTCAAGTCTCAGAATCAAATACCAGATAAGAAAGCTGTGGGGGCTTCAAAGTGGGTTCAAACAGCACAAGTCATGGAGATTGACTCATTTAAGCGGTCTCAAGTTTTGTGTGGACATGTCTGATCACCACAGGAAATCTCATTGTGTTCTGTTTTGATTGACACATTCACAAATTTTGTGATGCCAGTCTTATGCAAGGGGTTGAATTGAGCAGGATTACTACAGTCAATAAAAGCTGGTGGTCTCTGTAATGTATTCTGGATCTTTTAGCCAAACCAAGTCAGAGCTATTTCATCAGAACACTCTCCCTTTTGTTCTCAGAGTAACTGCATGCAGCTTTACTGGGGATGGATACATGCCCTGAATTTGCATTAAGAAGACACTTTGCCTAAAGGGGTGTGTCTACGTCCCAGTCAACCTATCCCCCCCCAAAAAAACCCCAAACAAACAAAAAAACCAAACCAAAACAAGCAAACAAAAAAGTAAAACCAAACCAAACCAAACCAAACCCAAACAAAAAACCCAACCCCCCCCCAACAAATCAATAACAAAAAAAGACTAAAACAAAATTAAAAAAAAAAAACACTGAGCAAAGCACTAAATTAGAAATAATGGTACTTTTTAAACATGTGGATCTGATGCCTCTTGCCTTTCCTGCTAGGCATCATATAGCTAAACATTTGGAACTTGCAAAAAACTTCTGCTTGTGTTGTAGTGTGGTTTTGTTGTTTTTTCTTAATTTTATAAAGATGGTTTAACCCCCCCNCCTGTTATGCCATTAGTTCTCCCTGATGTCAGTTGTCATAAGTTACTCTCATTGGTTGTATGTATGTATGCTCCCTCCCTGAACCCCGCCTTATGTTATTCCTCATTGGTTGTACCCTTTCCCTGCCTTGTGTATCTGCCCCCCTTTATAAGTTGCTGTAAGCTTTGATTTGTGGCTCAGTTGGACCAAACCCCTGGAAATAAAGGACTTTCTGGACTAATTGGTCTGGCTGACCCCTCCCTCGCCTCTTTACTCTGGAACCTCGTCTCGAGCACCTCTTATCCTATCGCGTCCCACGCGCGGAGCTAGCCGGGGACGAGAGCCAGGATTAGCGTGGACCGCGACATGCTTGTATCATTAGTCACCTCCGTCTGCCAGTCAATAAATTCCACTCAGCTGTTTTCTGAGCCAGCAGAATTATGGCAGGGTTAACGATTTTATTGTTGAAAGAGCCCTGATTGTACCCCCTCATTCAGGTTCTGGTTTGTTTGAATATAAAAGGATTTATTTGGAGTGGAAGTATCCCTTTCCTGCGTGCCGATCAGAATTCAAAGACAAGATCTGACAGTCAGATTTTTTGGGGCAGGCAAAGTTACGATAAAAGTACTAATCATCTAATTCAGAGACAATCTCATTCGTGTACCGGTCTGACCTCCCATATACCTTTTCCCCTGGATTGTTATGAACAAGAGACTTGCATGTGTCCATAGCGGTAGTTTATAGTGGCACAGATTTTTTATTGGTAGATTTACTTAGGCTATTTGATGCATTGTAATAATGCCAAATGGACTTAGTTGTTTAAGGTTCACAGTTCTATTATTTAAGTTTTATATATTTTTGTCTCCAGTTTTGGTAAGATAATGCATAAAAGAAAGGGGGACCATTTCCATGTGCAAATGATACAGGATTCAAGTCAAAATTATGACTTTTCATTTCATCATTTTCATTTGCAATTGCCTAATCAATAGCTATTATTTTATCAATGAATTTTCTCAAAATTACATGATCATAAAAGAGTTGTAGTAATCTTAGGCTTAAAGCCCTGGCAAATAAATGTAGAAAACTTAGATTAACACAACAATACTTTAAACCTGAAATAAGGATCCAAACCCTTAGATTCATGCCAGTAGTAGTGTTGCATATAAGGATACATTACAAATCAATACAAAAAGATGACTCTATGTCTAACAGCGATCAACCAGAAGAGTGATATTGTGCTATTCTCATTTACCTTGGTGCAAGCCTGAAAAAAAGTTCAGCTACTCCCTGATTATATCAGAATTTGGAAGCAGAAACATACTGCAATTCTGTATCTTTGTAATTTATGTAAAGAACTCCTCTTAAGTGAAAGTAAACAATTTTGTTCCTTTCTGTCAAAAGCAAAGTCCCCTAAATACAATTTTAAGACATGAATTATGGTGCAAGGCAGTTTTCCCCTATACTTCTCTTATTTATATGCCAGTGGTATAAACTGTTCACAAAGCAAGCAAAATTTGACTAGGCTTCTGTCCGTCATATAAAATAGCATCTGAAATGTTAGTATGTATTATGACCATTATGACATAAATTTTTAAGGCTTTTCTTTTCAGTAGACTCCTAAAATGACTGTTAGTTTCGATGACTAAGTTGTGATTTCATTCCGTCAGGACCCGTGCTCTTCTTTGACTTAACACAGTCATTAAGAAACTGTTTCCCACCTTTCCCAGTGTTCCTTAGAAAGAAATATTTTACAGAAGGAACCTCTGCCACCAGCTACATTGTGCATTTGCAACCCATACAGAACCAAGTTCTAACAAGGAGAATGACCCTTTCCATTGAGAAATCCAACTGGTCTGCAGGATACAATCCTGCCACCCAGTCAAGTACATCCTGGCCCCATGACCTACTTCCTAAATCTGCACAAGGAAAAAAAATACCAAAAAAAAATCCTCCAGGAAAGCTGGGCTGTTCCCATGATTTATTCCACTATTGTTCAAGGCCTTGTCCAACTGGGAGATAGCTGGCTGTAATATTTTGAACTCAGTGGGTGTGAGACATGATACACTTTCTCAGACAAGGACCATCAATCACTTCAACCAAGTAGATGTTTTTAGGTTATTAAAGATTGAAACTTAGACTTTCTGAATATTCAATATTCACCATACATAGTGAATGGCTGTGCATTTCTTGCTACTATACCAGGCATTTAAAATATTTTTGATTTGAAGATCTCAAGCCCAGCATTTATGAGATGTAAAGACTTGATAACATCGGCAGAGAAGAAAGTGGTCAAAATACGTTTCAAAATAACATTGATGACTAATCAAATTGAGTTGTTCCAAGTCCAAGATCTGGAGCACAGAATTAGAAACTGACATCCAACACAAAAGTAATTCTAAACTATCAATAATTGTTTTAAAAAGTTTCAAATCTTAAAGAAAAAGGGATTTTATATTGACTTTGACCTTAAAATGTTTGATGTCCCTCATTTAACTGGCAATCCTCATACTTGAAAATGACCAATATTTAACTTTGTTATATGTCCATTTGTTTAATGAACGCAAAGATTCTGCTATGCTCTGTGGAATTATAAATGGATATTTCTGTTCCAAGAACTTTATACTAAGAAGGCAGCACACAAAATAATTGTGCACAAATCAAAGTGCTGGAGATAGATTATTTTATTGTCATCCCAGGTCATTCTTATTTTTTCAGCCTAAGGAATTCTGTTCTGTTTGCTTGTCTGTCTGTTTCTATGAGGGGACCCTTCCACCTTATCTTATACCGATAGATTTCACCTTGTTAGCCAGTACAAAAATGATGTTGTTGGTAGCTGTTGGAAGGTGGAAGCCAACCACAGGATGGAATCCCTCTCTGACCTCTCACAGAAAGAAAAATGAATGCTGTAAAGATGACCCCCCCAACATAACCTGGAGCATCCCAAGACAAGAAAATTATTACAACCAGTCTATCCTCCCACATCTTCAGCCAGGGTTTACACTTTATAAAATGTTGGAGAATCATTCTTACAAACCAGCAGATAAAACAGCTCTTTAAATTTCTCACCCTTATGGGTTTTCTGATGTCTCAGTTCAGTCAGACTGAAGATTTTTCAACATGTTGCAGTGTTCCTCAAGCCTTGATCCACAGGAGTGTGCTGATGCATATTCCTGCTACAGACTTCGCATAATCCTACTGAAATCATGATCAATGAGGAAATTCAAATCAATTAGATACTGGACTCAGGTTCAGCATGTGCCCATCATTTATGGTAATTAATGATACTGCACCTGCCAGGAAGAAGTATATGTTAAGAATAATATGCAGCAAAAGAGACATGGGCTTCCCAGCACGGAAGCCACTTTGTGAAGATTTGGGACTATCTGTGATGATGGGATGATTCTCAGTTTGGGCAGAGCAAAGGATCACACTTGGGTAAGAGCAAAGGCAGTTCTGGGTGAAAAGGAAAAGAGTTGAAAATGGAGGTAGGAGAAGAGGTGTCCCAAAGTCCATGGAAGAACAAGACTGAACTTGATGATGTGGTAGGTCCTTCCCACAGGCTGCAGTTCTTCATGAACTGCTCCAGCGTGGGCCCTCCCAGGGACTGCAGTCTTTCAGGAGCAGACCACACCAATGTGGGCCCTCCATGGGGTCACTAGTCCTGCCAGCAAAGGTGATTCAGCTAAGGTTTCCCACAGAGTCAGAGTCTACATTGGGCATCCACCTCTCTGGTGTAGGGGTCCTCCAGGGCCTTCAGATGAATCTCTACCGCAGACCTCTATGGGTTGCAGGGACGCAGCTCCCTCCCCATGCTCTACACCATGGTCTGCAGGGGAATCTCAGCTCCAGCACCTGGAGCCCCCCCTTCTGCACTGGCCTTGGTGTCTGCAGAGTTGCTTCCCTCAGTGCAATTCCTTCTGCACAGTAACATTTTCCCCCTTCTTAAATACATTATCCCAGAGGTGCTACCACCATCACTGATGGGCTCAGCCTTGGCCTTGGAAAGTCTGTCTTGGCGCCTTCAGACACTGCCTCTGTTGGACATGGGGGAAGTTTCTGGCAGTTTCCCAGAGAAGATACCCCTGTACCTCGCTGCTATCAAGACTTTGCCATGCAAATCCAATACAAATGGACAGCATGAGAAGGAGACAGAACTGAACTTTACAGAAGCAGAGTCACAAAGGAGCAAGGGCTGGCCAGGAGAGTGCCACACCAGGCAAAGGACATTGGTGGCCACCACATGAAATTCAAAGCCAAAGGTCAAGCAGAGGCACGTGAAGTGGGATTCAAATGGCTATCTATCTGCAAAGCCTGATTCACCATTCCTGTACTAGGATGGGAAGAATGAAATTTTGGAAGGATGGCTGCTGATAAGAGGGAGGAGATCAAATATCTATCTTTTAAAGAGTGAAGGTGAGCTTGAAAGGAAACACACCATACACTCACCTACACACAGATCCCAGAGAAAGAATAAACCAGCTGCAACAATAGCTTCCACATGTAGGAGAGGAGAAAGACCTGGACTTGACATGGGAAGCTGAACAAGGCAAATGGGATGGAGAGAGGAATTTTTACAAAAATTAAACCAGCAGACAAAACTCAGAGCTTGTTTTCATCCTCTCAATATTCAGCACAAGTGTTCATGGGGAAATATGCCAAAGAGACCACTGGAAATACTAAGAATAGTATAGGGAGTAAAAAAAGCTGCACTTGTACAGCAGATTCTTTCCTCCTTTATCATCAGGGTGAATTATTTCTCAGGAGAGACCAAGAAGCTTCAAAGTGTCAGAAGCCAGAAACCATCCTCAGAGTTCCATTATGCAGTCATTGCTGCAATGCCCCGCCACATATACGGGCAAAATTACAGCATGAAAAGGTGCTGTCCTCTAAAATAATAGCAGGTGTGAACTCAGCACTTCTTATATACTTTGTAAAACAAATGCTAGAAATTCAGTGGCTCTACAGCAAACAGCCTCTGCCCAGACTGAGCAGTCAGCAAGGCCAGAAGGATTATTTGGTGAATAGGACTTAGGACTTGCTGCAGTGAATAAAGGCTGACGGTGAAGCTGATAGTGAAAACCCAGTATTTGCTTTTAAATTCAGCTTCTCAATAACCACACATACTGTAACACCTAGAACTATGTCTGTGTCCTTCTTCTTGGAGAGAAAGGAATAGGTTTCCCTCCCTTTTGAGAGAGGACTAGAGCAGCACTTTGTGCAATTCATTTTCCCCAAACTTACTCATCCAATCTACTTCTTTTTTAAAAAATCTCTCTTCCTCAGGCAAAAAAACCCCCACCCAAAACAAAAAAAACAAACCAAACCAAACCAAAAAATAATAATTAAAAAAAAAAAAAAAAAAAACCACCCCCCCCCCCCCCCCCCAAAAAAAACCCCAAGCCCCCCAAAAATGAAGAGAATAAAATAAAGCTTATATGTAAAATTAGAGTCTTGCTGCCTCACTGGTGTTATTTAGATGAATGTAGGTTTGCCAGTTGCTAACATTACAGACCAGGAACTTTAAACACTTTCTCGTTATCCACTGAAGTGAGGACATTCCACTTTGAAACCGAGGGAATCCTGCTCCTATATGCCACAGAGCAAACCTTCATTTTATGAGAATTATACATTGTCCTGGGTTATCTGTATTCTGATTACCATCTTCATGAGCTGTTAAAATCAAGTTCCCTGCCTCCTCCTTCTGGGGTATCTGCTGTTAATGGCCCATCAGTGCCTTATCTCATAACTCATCATCCCATTGTGAGATGCCCCGCCCAGGGGGAAGGAGCCAAGCATTCCTACCCGGATAAAAGGTTGAGAATTTTGCAACAGAGACAGAGCCTTTCCCACTGGATTTCCAGAGGATGGGAGCTGCACAGCCACCGCTGGACTCTCTGAGGAACAACTGAAACTTTTTCTGCGGGATCACTGCTTCAACAAAATTACATCTGCCAATTCAGGAGGACTGCAGCCACCGTTTAATCGGACTGCTACCAGCACCCTGTGACAACAGGGTGTCAGGGTATATTTCTGACTCTGTCAGTGCTTTGTTTTGTTTTGTACTCTTGCATTTGTTTTCTTTTCCTTTCTCTTTTTTCCTAGTAAAGAACTGTTATTCCTATTCCCATTTTCTTGCCTGAGAGCCCCTTCATTTCAAACTTCTAATAATTCAGAGGGAGGGGGTTTACAGTTTCCATTTCAAGGGAGGCTCCTGCCTTCCTTAAGCTGACACCTGTCTTTTCAAACTGAGACATACATGTAGGAAATTTGCTACAAAAACAGCATAGAAAGCAGCAGATGTTTGTGGGAAGAAATGAAAGAGGTGTCAAAACTAGAACACCAGAAATTATAGAAGACAAAGGAAGAAAATATGGAAAATGAGATGTGAACATCATAGATATGTTTTCTGACAATGTATCACCCGTCCTTGCTGATTTTGGAAATCCATGAGTATGATCATCTGCTATTACCTTCACTGATTTGTACTGCATTAGCTTTCCTAATGCTTGTATTTCAAACTGGTCAACCAACATACATGTTCTTTCACAGTGTATTGAAAAAAAATAGGCAAAAAACCTCTCTTTTGTTTTTTTGGGTTTTTTTTAAATTTAAAATGTGCCCTGCCCTTTTCATCAGTGTTGCCTTTCAAATGTGCATGTCAAATGAGCTTCAAAGTCCACAGAGGCCAAGTGTAAAAAGTGTTTAAGAACTGTTCCCAGAGAGAAGCTGCAGACCAGATGTGCATCACACCCCCCTATCCAAACCCCCCCACAGCAGAGGCACTGACTGTTGCTTCACGCCATTGCACTTCCCAGGTTGTTGCTCCAAAAGAGCAATGCCACTCTAACTCCTGTAAAATAAAGCGTCAGTTACGTTAACATTTTAAAGGAAAAAGAAAACAAATTTGTTGCAGGCTTTGGAGAGGAGTCCAATATAATGAGTGATGTTTCACTGCCGATAAAGCTAGTGCCAAGAGTTTGGGATGTGTTTAAGCAATAATGGCAATTCGAGACTTTCGTCCTCAGCTCAAGCTCTTTTCTTAATAAGGTGTCACATCCCTTCCCTTCTCACACAGATTTTTCTCATTAAAAATCTCTGCTTTTCACTGATTGGAAAAAAACACAGATCTGGTCCAGTACAGAGGGGAACACCATTGGATTTTAGTAGCAGAAGAGAAGGGAATGGCAAAAAAAGCAGCAGTGACTTCCACTGTGCATATCACACATGTTGATAAGGTTGTGGGGCCCACCATGAAAATAAAGCAGGGCCTGAAGGAAGTTTTACAGTCAGTGGTTTGGCAATTGTAATGGAGAAACAGTAAGTAAATCCATGGGAGGGGAGAAGTCTGTGGTGGTTCTCAATCTGTTTATAATATGGGTCTTATTTATAGCATGCACCAGAGAGGTTCTGCTGCCTTGCATAATTATGCTGGCAAAAATTTCCAGTGTAGATGCTGTTTTATCACAGTACTAGTGCTCAGACAAGCACAGCAATCCACCAAAAACTGTGAGAAGGCATAAGAGCTATTATAGCTGCATCTGTATAAACTGCTTTATCCACATGCCACTGAAACAATTCAGTGTAAAGGATTCTGAAAGCCTATTTTGTTCAGGGTCAAGGGAAATGAAGGGTGAGGGTACAGGAAGACAAATGGGGTGGAGGAGTCTCACGTGCAGGTGGGACACATAGTGAAGTACTCATGTGAACATTTTGGCACTGCGTCCGTCTGGAATTACAGAGGTGATCATGAGTAGGTTGTCGCTTCACCCAAGACCAAGGGGCTATAAAAGTCTGATGGTTATATGGTGTCTGATTATACTTGAGGTGATGGTATCCCCCCATGCTATAGCCCAGAAGGCAAGCCTAGGAGTACAGAATAAAGAGTTTGGACACATAGCTATGTCAAGGGGATCTAGATGATTCCACAGCCTTAACTGAGGTTTTCTAAAGGTAAATATACAGTAAATCCATAAAAATCTTCAAACAAAAGGTTTGCAACTGCTCCTACCCCATGTGCAGAGCTGCACATTGCACCAACATTTGATCTGCTGAACATTGCCCCACTGATAAATCTGATAAATCTGAGAAACTGAGCAGCCTACATCAGCCTACATCTGCTAGAGAACATCTGGTTGACACCAGCATTATTTCTAAAACCAAGAACATTTTCAGATTTTCACAGGCAGACCAGAAAATTTGGGTGTCGGCAAAGAGCTTGTTTTACAGTGAGCAGTGTCATGAAGAAAGAGTAGCAAGGACAATTTGAAGATTGCAGTCACACTTTTAACCACGTTTATGTGGTGATGAATCAGCATGGCTAGCAAGAGACTACTTTTCCAGTCTTCCTTTGTAGTTACTCAGTGTCCACATCTAATACATTTCCTGTGGGTGTTACTCAGTGTCCGTATCTAATATATTCCCTTCAGCTACATACTAATCCAAATTCAGAGAGAGATACAAGTAGGGTTCAGATCGTCATCCCTCCAAGTCCAGCTCTCAGTAGCTGGATGGTCACTGACTTGGATGGTCACTGGGTGGATCTTCTCTGTGTGCTCCCACCACTCAGTCTCTGTCCCAAAAAAGGAGGCCAGAAGATGTGCCAAGCTCTGTTCTCAAATGCTGATGATACCAGGAAAGCAGTCAAGCTCTAAAGAGGAGCAGGGCATAAAGAGCTCACACAGACAAGGAAACCAAAGCCTGTTTGCGTCCACTGCTTTGTATAGTGGCTGAGGTGCATACAGTCCTTACCTCACCAGCACCTTCAGGAGCTAGTCACAGTCACAAAAATTTTGGAAATGAAAGAGTGAAAAATTCACCTTTCAGATGAATCATTTATTAGGAAAAAAAGAGCTAAAACCCCCTAAAACAATAGAGACCTCTCAACAGAGTAGAGCAAGCAACTTGAACCAGAACACACTTTCCATTGTCTTTCCTAAAGAAATTTCCTCCCTTTATCTAACACACGCTAGCTTTGGATATCTGAACTAATTCTAGTCAAGGGCAGAATATAGCCAAATGCCACATCTTGGCTGCAGTTCTTTTTGGACGATAGTCAGACATTTTATTGCATTCAAGTATTGTTTTACATATCAGCACCTGCTGCATGTGCATATTTTAAGGTTTATGGGTTTATTGCTTTATTGTGGATTTCCTGCTCTTTCTTTATTGAAAGCAGATAGCTGTGATTTTTCACACCTGTAAAAATACATGCAACGGTTGTCACATTTTAGCACTTCAGATGCAAGAATTTCAGCTTCCTGTCTAAAGTCACCCTACAGATTTTATCACCTTGCAATCCCATTTGTACGATCAAAACACAAGTATTCAGTCCAGACTGGTTGGTGGTTTTTCCTTACAGAGGTTTGAAAAGCCTTTGAGCCATTCTTTGGAGATTTTCATTTTGAGAAACTCTGGTGCATTTTACCTCTTATTTTTCTTTACATATCTCAGTGTTTTCAACAAGAAGACCCAGGTTTGCTACCACTGAGGAGAAACATTTCTCTAGAATTAATCAGAATCTGCCAGTTTGTCAAAAAATATTTTGTGATTTACTCCTATTTTAAGATAAACCGACATTGGATTAGCATAATCTAATATTTTAAAATACTAAACTGCTAGCTATTTCCTCCACAACTTTGGCTTCTGTTTAATAGAAGGTGCTGAGCAGATCCATATTCTTGTTAAAGTAAGGGCAGAAAATCTGTTTTTCTGAAATGGATCATCGGGCTGTTGACATGTTGCCTGTGCCCACAGCAAAAATTACTATCCAGCTTGTAGACATGATAAAGATAAATACATGAACCTTTGGCATTAAAAGTAAAATGACCTCATGCAGTTTAATACCAAATTGCTAATATCAAAATACCAAGCAAATCTTTACTAATACTTCTAAATTATCTTCAGATAAAACAAAACCACATTCCGTTTATTTCAAAGGAATGCTTTAAAGAAAATGAACCTCAGTAGTGGAAGGCTAAGAAAAATACTACCCTGCTTTCTCATAGCTTCTTTTTAAATCCAAAGCAGCCACAGCATAATTAAAAAAAAATTTAAAAAAAGAAAAAGGTTGAGTATGTAAGACCTGTCGGTTATAGTTTCTGTCACAGTCTGAAAATGTCCTCCCAGTGCAGTTCTGATCTGAGCTAGGGCTGCTCTCAGTCTTCCCACCAGCAGCAACCTGAAAGAAAAAAAGTAGATGGAAAAGCCCATGATTAAAAAAAAGTAAGCACAGCTTTGCTGTTGCTTGTCAAGCTGAGAACACCCTGGAGAGAGTGGGACAGAAATTCAAACACACTAACTTATGAATGACTTCTGATTCCATTCAGGGTAGCACAGAAAAGAGGAAAAGAAATAAGAAGTGAGGAAGCCATGCATGGATGTCCTACATTTCCTGATGGCCCAAAGCAGTCACTGCAGTACTGACTGTGACCCACCGTGAAAGCACAGCCACACACCTCCCTCATTCTCCAGCACCAGAGAGTGCAGGAGAAAAGAAAGGAGCAAATCATACCATCATGAAGCCTTCTTACAAGCACTATGGCTGTAATTTGTTGGCCTGACCTGCTTTGCCAATGTGGAAATTTAGGTTATTACAAGTTACATCAAACCTGCAGGCAGGAAGAGTTAGCATCCCTAGAGTGACCTCCTGTCCTTTGGGGTGCTCTCTGAGAGCCCTGAAATCCAGGGAACACCTTTTTCTTTCCCGTTTTTTATGACTCTAGTTAGGGACTATACTCTATACTCTATGCTCTATACTCTATACATTAAAGACCACAAGAAACTGAACAGGAAAACCAAAAGTCCTACACTTGAAAAGAAACAGTGCTGGCTAGGCCAAGCAGTCACTTAAAAATACAATTGGGACTGGAAAGACACAGCATGTGAATAGACTGTCATGAACAGCTCTATTTAATGCAGGGGAAGAACCAAAACCAGAGGTTTTTAAAATAGCTGGGTTGAATATTCCCTTACAGACAGGAGGCCACGGCATGCTCCCAAGATGTCCCGTGCCAAGTACCAGAGCAGGGCTGGTGTTGCCCCTCCATCCTCTACCACTGAAGCTCAGCACCGTATCTGCAAAGCACAACATGTGTTATGGGGCTAATGGACTCTACAGCCAGGCAGGGTGCAAGAGGAAGCCACAGTGCTCCTAAAGAAAAGAGTAAGTTTCTGTCTACAGACCCAGAAATTGGATCAGTCTGCCCAAATCTGGTGCCTGTTCTCAGGAAGAAATTCTTTCTTTTCTTCTGATTTTACAACCTGCCCATCTTCCACATGCACTCAAAAAAGAGAAAATTTGTAGGTGAATGGAAGTGGTTTTGTTTCCTAAGCTGGCCTTTGTCTTTTTAATTCCCTTATTTCCTTTTCAGAAAGAACATTTTCCCTGTGTTACTTAAGACTGGAAAGCATAGAAGAAGCTTCATTTCAAACAATACTTTTGGCTACAATACATGTATTTTGCAATTACATTTGTTTTAAATACTGCTGAGCTAATCTGGTTATATCCTGGGGTTATTTTCCCTGGTTATAGCTCTGAAACAAATGATGATTTATTTTCTAGTTGTTACTTAAGTGCATATAGATGTGATCTTCGAAAGAACCTCATTTGTCTTTATTCAGGTCATTCAGTAATCAGACACAAGAAACTAATCAAAATGACTAAATGATGTCAGCTGACTACAATATTATTTTCCAAAAACTTTTAAGCAGTGCTCTGCAGCTGCATGTAAGTAACCTTTCTGCTGGGAATTGATGTCTTCTAGGGTTTTGTGTTTTGGAGGAACATGTGCTCAGGGACCTCACCAGCTGCCTATGGAAACCATTTTGCTCTTAAAGCAAAAACATATGTCAGGCCAAGGTAAGGGAATTATCTGAAAAAAAGAAAAATGTCTTTAAAAGTGATGCTGAAAACTGTCAGACAGCTAGCCATGCACCACAGGAAGTGGTAGCGGGTTAGAGTCGCCCCCAGAGCTACAGGGAGTCAGGGCGCTCTGCAAAGGGATTAATTTCCATTCCTAACCTGTGAAGGCAGGAGGCAAGAAAATAGAGCTACAATTAGCAGTTTGGCAGAGGCTCTGTTTTGACTTAACATGGCCCTACAGACTTGTAAGCAACATGCCAGTTCAGTTTGCCCACAGACAGCTTCCCTCGGTGCCGCTGATGTCAGCGCTTCCCGCCTGGGTCTGCTCCTGCTCCCCAGCAGCCAGCCAATGCTTGTCCCACAGGGCCCCTTTGGCCTTAGGGGAAGCCTTGCCAAACCGGCGAGCATTGCCCAGAGCTGGGAGTGTGCGTTTCTAGTAGCCAAGAGAAGGCCGACAAACAGACATTAAGAGCTATAAGATGCGCAGGATAGCAAAGCAGAACAGAAAAGTCTGAAGGTGTCTTTCCAAAGACCAAGGTCTAAGCATTGCTAGAACAGCCCTGTGAAACAAAACACTGAACAATGAGTTTGAGCTTTTAGCGCCTACACAAAATAAACACAGCAGTGTGCAGGTGTCCTGCATAAATGTGGGGGTGGGAGGAGAATCCATGTTGCTATAAATTAACAAAAGTATTTGCAAAGCATGTACAGTGTCTTGTCCATTCTCCCTCTTGCAACGTGTGCCTGTGTAAGCAATACACATACAGAACCCATACACTCTACTTAACCTTGCTCTTTGGTGATGATCTTGCAGCAATGAATATGATTATTATCAGTAGTTAATTATATGCCAAGCAAGTCATGTATGAATGTAATCTCATATCTCCATAAGGGGCCTAAACAAGAAAGAGGATGTTATGTCTGTCATATAAGTCACATGTGTGTCAATGATAGAAACAGTAATAAAAAAACTTTGTTACTGTACCTTCAGGAATACTTATGGACTACCAGTAGTAGGAGAATAAAAATAATAAATAACAAAAACAACAATACAGTATCATCTAGATATTGCTTTTCAAGCCAACATCAAACAGGAACATTAACTTCTGGAAGGAATATAAATTAGCACAATTTGCTCTCCTGAAAATAATGTATCTGCCCAGTAGTACAAATAGATATCTCCCACAGACACACACCCTTGCACCTGACTTCAAGATCCAGTACCTCCTCAGCATCCTTCCTTCTCCAGCATTTCATCCTGATCACCATGTCCAGTTAGTCCCTTTCTCACCCTACACTGTGGCAAGTCAGCCTCCCCACCTGATTTCAGTCTCTCTGTCTATATCTTGCTCTTCCTCCAGCCTGCTTGGGTGCAAAGGACAGAGGACTCACAAGAAAGGCAGTTGTGCAACCCCTCTTGACCATATACAGACCAAGCCATGAGAAATGGGCATCACAAAATCCTTCCGGCAGCATCCCTGAAGCCTGAGCCCCAAGCGTGCAATGCCAGGTCTGTCCAGCACAGAAAGCTGTAGACATTCCAACACACCACAAAGATTTTCATTGCTTAAGTTCTTCTGAGTATGAATAAATTGCAATTTGTCAACTGTTTATGACTTGGCAAAGCATGACTGGGTTTTCCCTAAAGGATCGAAAAACACATCCTTGACAGAAAGGCAGCTCTAGTGCCAAACCAAGAGCCTTTACTGCAAAGCTCCAAGGCATTTGAACTTCCTAAGGGAAAGGTTACTTAACCTTTTCTGGATTTGGAAGCCAGTGCATTGTTTACCCTTTGCCTTTGTTCTCATAAACAGCAGAACTGCTTTGACTGATGTTTTCAGAAACAAAAATCTGCCCAAGGCATGGAAAAATCTCCTACATGTTGTGGTACACAAAAGCCAGAGTTTTACTGTGGGAAATAATAAGCAGCTTGGGTAACAGGGCTGCCATCCCACCTAAAATCACAATGAAATAAGTGGTGTTACAGTGGCAGGGTATCTGTATCTCTCCCTGCCATGGGCTCCTGTTATCCTTGCACCCAAACCCACAGGCTTCCCTGCACATGCGAGCTGGGACTTGTGCATGCAGGTTCCTTCTCCCAGGCCCCCCGCAGCCCAGTGACTGGGATGTGTGCTTTCAGCAGACATTGCTTTGAGAGGCAACTGTCACCCACTGCAGAGCAGCACGTCGGTGACACCAGGACTTGTCCAACAGCTTCCTTTTCCAGCAATCTAATATTTCAAGCCAGCAGCATGAGGCCAGGAAGGAGCTCATATGTCACTGAGGTTCCTGCACTTCCCCTCAGAAGACACTGTACGCCAAAAGCAGAGTGTCCCGACACGACTCATAGAATAAATAGCTACATCTCTTTCTTCCCCCAGACCTCTACAGACTCTCAGGGCCATAATATACCTCATAATGTATTCCTACAAAGCCTGCAATAATTCGCTTGTCATAATACACCCAGGATACAGGCCAACAAAAGCAGATTTGTGTTTCATCTTACATTCTGATCTCTTAAGTTATGATAAAAGAAAACAAATTGAAATGCAAGGCACTTTTTTTGGACCCCGTTTGTGGTTTATTATTACAATGAGCTAAACAGGCCTAGCAGAAACATTTAATCTACATAGATCAATCTTTCATGTGCACCGAAAGATCACTTCCACCACTTAAAAGGATGAAAAAAGATCAGGACCGTTCCAAGAGGTGGCAGAGGGAAGGTGTGGACCTCAAAGGGTTAGCAAAACCCTTTGCAGGAGCAATTGGAGAACCCAAGAGCAGTGTCCTCTCTGTTTCCACAAAGGACACAGTTCAGTAATTTTCCTTTTTCAAGAAGTAATCAGATCTTACGTTAAAGTGACATACAATAGTATAAAAATCAGGGAACACTATGGAAAAGGCTCTCTTCCATACCAAACAGAAATTCACTTGTGAAAACATATGGCAGGAACAAGTTGGCATATTTGTTCATGTTTACTTATCCTGGCAAAGAGGGGAAGGAGCAAATTATTTATAGTAATTTGTTCTTCATTATAGTGTTTTGCTTTGCATCCCAGATAATTATCATGTATTTTACTTGTTAGTAGTTTGCTGAATTCCAACACATAACAACCTTCCTTTGTACCATCCTTTCCACTGGTGTTACTTTCCTGGATTCAGATACATTCTTTACACATACCTTCTGTTTTCCCCTTTTTTTAAATTCATTTTTTAAGTAGATCTCCTGCACCTATTTTTTCATGCTGGTAGTAGCAAATGAATGTTATTGAACGCACCAGCAAGTGCTGAAAAGGTGTTCGAGCCTGTTACCAAGGGGTGTCTTCTTGAACCTGCTGGAGGAGTTGCATTTACATTTCTCTTCACATAGGTAGTTCCGCTCCTAATCTTAATGCTTGGAACAGCCATGTGAACTAAGCCTGAAAGCACTGACAACCAGTGGAGGCAACTGCAAGGAGAAACATGTGTCAAGGCTGACAAAAAGCCATGCACAGCATCTATAAAAGTACGACAGGAAGCAGCAAACCTTATCCATCTCTGCTGGAAGGAAACTTTTCATTCATTCTCCTGGCAGGCTAGAGGAGCTGACTAAGAGAGCTGCTTCCAGCCATGGTGTCTGAGAGCACCCATGAAGTCACAGTCACGTAGAGGTATCCAAGAAAATGTGTAGTGCAGCCACTTCAGGGAATCTGATAGACATGGTCACTTTGATTTGTTCCTATTCCCCAGCCTACATGTTTGTCTTCTCTCTTTCATCTTCAGCCATAATGGTTTTTCTCTTTTTTCTTCTTCAAAGGAGGGAATGATTTGCTGTCAAATAGGGATTTGGATTACGACTGGGATAGTTACACCAAGTCTTCTGAGCATGTGCAGGATGTGTGAGTGCATTAGATGTCTTCACTCCTCTTAGGTTTCCTTCATTCACAAAAATCCTGCAGCTGCAGCATTGTAAGGTCTGAGGAAATAGTATTTTGAACATTGTCAGGAATTATTGACTCCATGACATGCCAACATATTGCAAAGACATTGCAAGGGTAAAACTTGCAACTTTGTCACTACTGGTCTCCTTGATAACATGCAGGAAATCTTTATGCATGCTTTTCCCATTCCACAATTTAATAATAGCTGGCATAATTAAATACTATAGGTACATGGTTCAGTGAATGTTCTGCATAATGGAATTCATAAGAAGTACAAATATTACAAGATCTAATTAAATTTTATGCGTTGAACAAAGCTTGTGAATAAATTTTATGCATCCACCAAAATGGATTTGTGTGAGATGCTCTTCTATACACAGAGACGTAAAGGTGAAATTTAGAATTTCGACTTGGTTACAAAATAAGCTGAAGAAAGAAAGTGGCATTCACTTGGTTTTATTCAGTTACTGTTCTTTTCACAATCATAGCAGAATTTTTTTTCTCTACAATCTCCAGGGACTAGAATTCTAACACAGGAACAGCTACTGGCAGTGTTATTTTCCTGGACTGATTTTGTATGCTTTTATAATTCTGACATCCCTTTAATTAGCATCTTCAGAGGAAGTTGTGGCATGGATCTCAGCATTTTGTACTATTTTTCCATTTCTCAGAATTACACTTAGCAAGACTAACAGCACTAAGGAATCTGTATTCAATCACTGGCTATTGTACATCGACAACATCAGAAGATACAGAAGAGAGTAAATTTAGTGCTAAACAAGACATGTGCATGGTCCCTGGGCAGCACATCATGTTTTATGGCATTTATTATGAGTATAGCTAAGAATTTATTTATTCCCACAGAGGAAAATTTTAGGGGAGAATCCTCTAGAAGCCATCTCGCATAAAATAATTCAGGGACAGTCTTGCTACTACCAAACCTTAGATTCTTACTATACATGATGGAGGAGATCAACAACCATTTCTGGCTTTAGATTTAGGCAAGCTTGTTATTCCCAAAACCTCTTCCTGAAAATCGTTACAGACTGTTGTGGTTATCTTCCACCTATGTGGCTTTGGCCTCTTTGAGTGGAAAAAGATGCACAGTATGTTAAGTGTGCCTCTCATCTTGAAAGAGATCACCTTTTTGCTGACATCTTTTAACAAGAAGTGCTTACTCAATGAATTCAAATTCTCTTCTGGTGACTTAAGGATTCAAACTACGTTTTTACTCTTCTTCATCCATTCTGTCCTTAGACAAAGAATCATGACAAGTATCCAATTTGCAACTCAAGAGCTGGAGTATGTTCCTCCTAGATATCCTCAACAGACCTTCTCAATGAATAAAAGAATCACACAAAATCTTCCTCTAACTTTCCTCTTTTTTCCTTCTTCCTTCCTTTTTTCTTAATACAAGACACAGTTCATTTCTACTGTAGTCAGGTCACTTTTGCACAATTAAGAGCTAACTAGGAGGAACAAGAGGGTTTATGTACAAATAAAAAGTATGCACATGCATGTGTTTGTCTATATACAAGTATGTGTGCACTCACACTCCAGAAATGTGACACTTAACTTCTACAAGATGGTTTTCAAAATGAGACCTCACATAATCGTCTGACAACTGGATCTAGATCCTAATAATAGGTTCAGAACACTGTCCTTACAAATTAAAAACTCCCAAGAAGAAACATCTGTTTTAGTGCAAAGGAAGTCCAAATGCAACAGTTTATATCCTACCCAGAACACTGCTGCTGGTTAGGATTTAATGGGTATAGTGGCACAAAAGAATAAAATCTTTGTTTCCCACACCATCATGGAATAGTAAAAATCTTCAGATGGAAACCAGAGCTCTTAGGAATAGAAAAAATTCCGCCTCACAGGTTTTGAAGCTTTCTCATTTAAACCATATAGAACATCTCCCTGTGTATTCACCATAAAATACATTTGTGGCTCTCAAAAGAAGGCTTTCATGTTACAGGTTTTGGGCAAAACTCAAAATGTAGAAGGTCTGAATGTGCAAATGGAAAGTGAGAGGTATTTCTGAGCACTCCAATTAGATGCTTAAAATTTGATTGTATATTCCATCCCCAAATGCCTCTGTGTAAAACTGCATTTCTACACGTATTGTTCCAAAGCTAGAGCAGGTTTCTTATTAAAAAAAATCCATACAACAGTGGGAAAAAGCCTTCTAGCAAAATGTTATAACAGAGGAGCCACAATGACAGTTTTATTAAAATTATACTAGGAAAGTAATAATGTAGGCAAGACACAACAAAAAAGAAATTAATGAATCAAGCAGTCACTGTAAATCACCAGTGAGGGAGTTTTTTTCATATAGCAACATCAGGCAGAAAAGACTGAGCCCATCTGAAGATGACAAGACTGACAAGACTGCAGTTTCTGTATTAAGTTGTTATCACATACAATTACTAATCATGCTATATATTCTGGATTGAAAAACTCACTCCCTCCAAAATTTGCTCACAACCTGAGAGCTTTCTGTAAGAGCCCTAGGCTTAGGAATGTATCCATCTACACCTCAATAAATTCCTTTTCTTCAACCAACGGTGACATGGACACCAGGTGACTCCAGTTTCAGTTGGGTGTGATGCCCAAGTTGATAATGTCTTTTCCCCCTATGCTGCAGAGGAGGTAATTATCTGGCTGCTGCTTCTAGCTACACAAAAGCTGTGCACTGCAAATACATGTGGAACGGGAAAATGTGTTTCCCTGCTCTTTCTGTGCAAGAGACAAAGTGTTGCTGAGTATACGAGGAGAAGAAAAAAACTCAGAATGAGGGGCAGAAGCTTAGACAATTCTTCTGCCCTAAAATACAATTACAAATGTCATTATATGAGTCAATAGCCAAGTGTAAATACCACACCGTGCCTCATACATAGAGTTTTCAGGGAGGGAATAAATGTGAGACTATCCTAAGGTTGGCTGAGCCTTGACCTCAGCTCAGCACTGATGAAAAGAAAGCCCAAGGAGAAGCCTCCTCGGTAATTAACTCCAAGTAGGTTTTAATGCAGTTCAGATTTTGTGTGTGGCTACCTGAATTTCAGACCCAGTGAGAATCCTTGGTCCCAGGCTATGTGTTTGAGGTGCTATTTTTTCTCCAGTGCTAAACTACAGCCAGTCAATTTCTGTTTTCGGGCGCCTGGGGAAAAGAAGGGTCCCTGAAGAGGTGTCTGAGATGCACATCCCTCCTGCTGGTTGGCAGCTGCAGTGGAGAAGATGCAAAACAGAATCCTCTGCCTTCACACTTCTCCCCAGCACTGGCTACTCTATTTTTTCACTTAGATAGAAAATCAACAATGAGTAAATTGGATGTCTCAGACTCTTTCTTTTTGGCCTAATATCCCTCTAGTTTTCCTGGCAATGTTCCTTCAAAAGTTACAGTCTGATCCTTAAATACTGAACACTGTGTATGTCTAGTAAACGTCAAGAGCTTAGAAATATGGAACTGCATCACAAATCTTCATGTTTAACAAGCTGTGTTCTTTTTTCATTTGGAACATACTTTTCTCCCAAAGGGAAATGCACACATTAGAATATAAAATCAATACACTGTGTGTGAACTTCCGTGCTGTTTCCAAAGTGGATTTTAGCCTACAAAGCATTTAGATACATACACATTTATGCACGAAACAGTGACCTGTCTATTCATATTATAGACAACCCAAAAATATAATTTTGACCACTCATTTATGTATTGAATTGCAGCCAGCTGTACAAACCAAACTTTGCAGCTGCATCAGTAAACCAGCAGAACAGTAGCCATAAAGGGCAAACTGTTCTCTTAGGGCTGAATTGTTGTGGAGTTAGGGACACAGTTTTAGGGGAATCTGCATATACTTCATCACAATTCTGTCAGAGGCTTCAGGCATTATTCTTCATAATAAATACTTTCAATTTGCTTCAATTTTATCCTAAGGAAGTAAGAATTAAGTATATTGCTATATAGAGAAATGTTACATTTGATGTTTACTCCACATGCACAAGCATTCCAACCACAACAGCTTTTATTTCTGCTGAATCAGGACCAACCCACTCACCTTCCACCACATTTCTGCTAGCCTTGCCTAAAACTCAGAGACCAGCTTTATACAAAGAATAGAAAACCACAGCATTCTAGATGAGAATGTTTTGCTGACGAGACT
>WEIT01018015.1:0-13517 GCA_013389985.1 Dryoscopus gambensis
GGTCTAACCTCAGTTCCTGGAAACATTCTGAAGATTATTTTGGGTAATACTGAAAGGCATTTAAAGGAACAACATGATCACCAGGCACAGTTAACATGTGTTCACAAAGAGAAAGTCCTGTTTAACTTATTTGATGTCCTTCCATGACCAGGTCACCCACCTAGTGGATGAAGGGAAGACTGTCATTTAAATTGTAGCCATATTGTGAAGCTGTCTTGTGTGAAGNTGTTCTTAATTATTCCTGTAGTAATTCGGTCCTTCATTCCTGCCCTTTACTCCTTGTAATTCTGTGTATGCACATAAGATGCAGGTATAATCCTTATACTTCTGGATAAAAGAAGTGGTTACAGTCAACACTTGGGCTTTCCTAACCATCTGAACTGTGTGTTTCTATTTCATATCAGTCATTTCTTTCCAATCAGTTGTGTGATTCACCATTCTGTGTCTGAGTTACAGTCTAGATAACTATCTTAAACTAGATTTCATCCACTTGAGATGGCAGAAGTTTGGCAAGGAGAATTCTGTACTTGTGTACAGAGTAAGACGGTTTATTGGGAATCAATGACTACAGTTCCATACATCTGTAGTCAGGCAGTCCAGGCTATAAACTAATCAGGATTCTGAAAAACTCTACTGTGTCTGCATAAGTACTCAGCAGCCAAGTTTGAGATTCAGGCTGCAGCATTTGAGTGCTGGAAAAATTTAATTCAGCTTTCTCGTGTGGTAACTGAAGTCTTGCACAAGATGAAGAGCAGGAGAGCATACACCTTTATATTTGACGGTCCCTTTTCTGAGATAACACAGGCAGACAGGGGAAGAATATTGGAAGATCCTGTGTGAAATACATACCTGTGATTCTGGAGGTACTGCAGAATGCGTTGCAGCAGTCTGGTTGAGTCTATAGAGACTGGGTTTATTTTCTCTCTGTGTTGTTAGAGTCAGGGCTTAGATGGATCTTGCAGAACTATTTGGTTGCAACTGCTCGGTGGTCTCCAAATCTCTGAGTTTCAGAAGGATTTACCAGCTTAGGCACAGCACCAGCCGTTTGGCTGCTTCATGAATGTAAAGACATCTTGGGCAGCACCCATTAAACTCTGGCCTACTCTCAGTGCATGTGGGGGCCAGCCTGGTGAGCAAAGGGCAGTGCTAGGGTCAAGCAGCAAGCTCTGATAGATCCCAGGTGACTGTGCAGATACCTTCCTCTCTTCCTGCATGGATGGCTCCATGAATAAATGAGACTTGATTATAGTTAAAGTTTAATTTTTAAAAATTATTTCAAGGATCACTTTTGGCAAATTGGTTTCTGAAATGGTCACTTGGTAGGCTGAAAACTTTAATAAAAATGATTTAGTCATCTGCATAGGATAGTATTCTGTTTTTCATCATTAACCATAAAAAACCCACCAAAACCCCCTGTAAAACTTAGTCCTGTTGAAATGCTGACAGATAAAATGGTAAAATTCAGACTGCTGCTGAACATTGGACTGTTCTGTGAGTCTGACTTGGATTCAAATGGCACAAACAGTGGATTAATTACTCTGTCCTGTCTGCTCAGCACTAGCATCCAGGACTCACTCATTTGGACTTCCTTGGCTTGAGCAAACACTTAATACATCTTCTGTGTCTGAATGCTTGCGTGTAACATGCAGCTCCCAGAGGGGGAATAATAAATACTCTGGTAGTATAGAATAAACTTCAGATGCTGCTTAGGTGAGCTGGCTTGAGTGCTGACATTTACCTGGCAAGATAACATCCGTGCCTAGCATGCCTCTGGTGCAATGGCTGGAAGTTTTGGAGGGAACTTTTCAGTGCTGTGTTCCTCAGGTCTGCTTGTAGGATATTGTTTTTGGATGCTGCAGATGAGAGCAGCTTAAGTATTTGTTCCCATGCGAGTCACACTTACAAACCCTCTGTAAATGAAGTGACTCTTTTCTGGACCCTCACTGTTCCCAAGGAACTAAGGTCGTTGTTAGCTCCTGCAGCAGGAAAAGTATGAAGGTAGAGACTTAGAATGGTAATGATTTGCTATATTTAATCACACACAGCTTTTCTGTGGCAAAGATTACAGCAGTATACTTAGGTTAAACATCTTACTTCCCCTTCCTGCCCTCTCCCCTCCACATCCTGGGACAGAAAATGGCATGTTTTTATTTCCTTTGGTAAGGAAATAAAACACTATGTGTCATAGTGTTTCTTGTAATCTGATGACCTCCACTCCAGATTGAATCTTTTTTGATAAAGTAAGTGTACGCTATTAAAACCTTCTCCTAAAGACAGTCTGTCTGAGAAGCAGGAACAAACAGCATCCATGGTATTTAAGGCAAGTATTAAACTGGTCTCATGAATTTGGGCCAGTACCTGTCATCGCAATCCAGACTGCTCCAGCTTTGGTGAAAGACTGAAACAGTATGGACTGTCTGGTAGTACAGCATAATTTGGTCTACGTGAAGGAATTTATATGGGCTCCATCTTGCCCATATAACATATCACTTGCTTCAGTGATATGTTTTTCCTTTAAAGCTCTTCAGTGTCTGTTATTCATTCCTGTGAGCTATGGGCTGAGGAATGAGCAAAAGCGTTCTAATATCAACCGTTGGCAATTTGGATGTTTGAGCTTAATGTCAGAAAATAATAGGTTCAAACTGGACTTGGCAATAGCTTATTTCTGTCTTTGGTAGGTGAAATGTCTCATTAACATCTGTCTGTAGTATCTGGCACAGTTCATCATCCAGTACTGATGTCCTGCCAGAAACTGGCTTCTCAGTCAATAGGGATGTGTTGAAAAGACACTCAGTCAAACTTTAGTATGGTTTGCCTCCCTTTCTAGAGAAGTTTCACATTGATTTCTGACACTGCTGTTCCTAGGGACCCCTTGTGGGACCCCCATTACAGACGTAGGCACACTCTTAATAGCATTCCTCTGTCTTCTGAGTGATTAAATTAATAGTTCCTAACTGGATTTAAAGCCTCCTTTCAATGTGACTTAATAGGCTGTCAGTAGAGGGTCTAAAGGGTAGGAAAAAAAGCAAATGCCACTGTATGCTGACAAGTCTAACTCCATACACTACTTCCCTTGGAAGTGCTAGTCTGCTGTTGCTGAATACAAGGGTATTTAGAAGTTAGTCACACCATGTGAAAAGCTGCACTAGTTCCCTGTTTGAGTTGGACTGATTTGTCAAATACCTTTTTTTTACATATTGCTTCAGGTGCTTTGTAAACAGTGTAATTCAATCCCAAATGTAACATTAAAACATTGAGTCTAAAGAGAAAATTAGTTCTAAACATGCAAACACTACAATAGCTATTAGTGTGACAGACTAGAAAAAGAGTATCAGGCTGCTGAAGTCTTTTGAAATAGATGAAATAACTGGTGATTTGAGTAGTTTATCAAAAAACTTGTGTTGTGGAATGGGCTGTCTCAAACTGGGCGCAGAATATGAACTGGAGAGGGAAGGCCAGCTTCCCAAGGGGCTTCTTGGGAAGCCTCTGGAGCTGCTTCTTGCTGAGCTGCTGTAAACTGAGTTTGGGATGTGCGGGTAGGGTGTGGTGGAAGGGCTCTTAACTTGATAAGGGCTGGAGGGTAGAGGTTGAGGAGAACAGGTCAAATACTGGATGAATTTTCTCTGGGACTGGGACAGCCCCAAGCTGTCAACTGAAGGAGTGACCTTATATGACAATATTTTTCTCCTTCCTGCCTTCTCACTCTCAAAATACACTTGAGTATATGTCCAAGTCCAGTGAATACTGGACATATTTTCAACTTTGAATTTTTTCCATGCCTTGTCCTACTCTTCCTAGTTTTTATTAACCATTCTGTCCATAGTGTCCTATTTTGCTTTGGAGTGGTAGTGATTGTGCCAACAGGATGCATTGAAACAATGACCTGCTGCTGCTGAGAGTCTCCAAAACAGTTTTGCTCAAAAGTATTTGCTTTTGTGCCCTATGCTCATACCTTCCAGACAGAGTGGCCAAGCAGCCCATGCCCAGAAAGCACTGAAAGTTTTCTTTGTGATTGACTGAGCTGATTAAAAACAGTTCTGTGTTACTATCAGCAGTCCAAAGAAATTGTTATTTGGGGCCTTACTTAACACCAGATAGACCTTCTGTACCAAGAATGTGAATAATTTAAAAAATCCCTGGAAATCCTTCATTTCTTTTCCGAGGTTTGATTAATTTGTTTTTCTTCTGCTATCTCCCAGTCAGTCCTTCTATAATACTAATAAGCTTTTTGGAATCTTTTTATCTCTTCACGGAATCTTGTGAGGTTAAATCGCACTTTTAATTAAGAGTTTTTTTCCCTGCTGTAGGTCAGTGTTTGTTTGTGCTCTGTAGATACCATAGAGAAACTGGGAGAGAAGGAAGAGGGAGGGAATGGAGAAAGAAAATCTGTATAAAATAGCATATAAAGGAGTTTAAAAAAATTGAACTATAGATGTTATCTTGTGTTGCACTAGCTGGAAACTCTGTAAGAATTATTGGTACTAATTTAACTGGAATGTATTACTGTAGATCTATTTTATTTTTGGCTTCTCTCCCTTTCCAGTTTTCTCATACCCTTTCTTTGGCATGTGTTCAAATCATAGAACATGTTGAGTTTATTTTATTTCCTTTTAAGAACAACAAATTCTGAGTATTTGCATGAAACTGTTTTGCTTGACATGTAATGTGCTTCAAGCAAGAATTACTGATTTGCAGTTTTGAGCAATTTCAATTTCTCCAGCCTGCAAAGTGTCTATTTCCTACTTTAAACAACCCAAAATATTGAAATAGGAAATTAGTTTAAAAAGGCAGTGGATCATGAGTCCTTAAACTGTATATTTTTGAGATGAGGTTCTGAACATTATTTTTATGTGAAAGACTTGCTATTTGTCTTTACTAAGCTAAAAAGTCATCATGTTCTTTTTTTGAAAACTTATTGCTTAGGTCTGTTTTCTTAATTTTCGGCATTATTTTGAAAGCTTGTCTGTTCGTGCTGATTTTAAGTGAACTTTTGCACCAGGACTTCGCTGCTGACCTCCAGCTGTCAGTAGGAAATTGGTGGGTGTGAGAGATTAACGATACCCTAAACATAATCTGTAGTGCTTGTGTTTTTACAGAGATGCAATCACAACTCCACAGCTATACTTGGTTTGCTTGTGGTGCCAAGCTGCTGTAAAGCAGAAAAAACCGTACCTCTTACCTCTTCATTTTAACCTCTTTCATTTCAGAGGAAACCTGTGATTTGTGTGTTTGATTTAATTGTGCAGGTTATAAAGTGGTGTGTTTTACAATGGAGGGGGAGGGGTTGAAGCTGACAGGAGGAATTCTTCCTGTTTTTGCAGACCATGAGTCCTGTCTGGGGAGCCATTGCAAACTATTATGTTAGCTTCTTAGTTTATGTTCAGAAATTAAAGCCAGAGTTAACTCTTTTTGAATCCTTCTTTTTCTTTTTTTTTTTTCTTTTAAATTTAAGAAGGACAAATGCTCTCAAGTTTTGCTTTTACTAAAATAATTATATATAGAAGTATTATATATATTTTTGTATATGATGTATGCATATGTATGAAAATATTTATTACTAAAAACCACTGTTTTGCTGTAACAAGTCTTTACAGCATAAGTTTGGTGCTCTTTACCTTTTTTTAACATTCCACCCCCTATTTGCCTTTGAATCCAGTGATTCCTATAAAAGTAGTTTTATTTGTGATTCCTTAAGACTTGTAAAGAATCAAAAAAAAAGAATATCAGGTAAAATACAGTGATAAGTGTCAGAATATGCAGCAGATTCAGTGGACAGTGGCATTCATATAAAATTCAAACTTGATTTTGTAGGAAACTAATATAATGAATTTATGAAAAAAATGGTTATAAAAGTCATATGTAGTTCAGATTTTGTTTTATAGGTCACAAGGAAAGGTGAGTTTGACTTGTTTCTGGTACCTGTTTATTCTTGGGTCAAGTCTTGTTGGTTTGACAACACTAAGAGTTTTTGGAAAAGCAAATAGCAGGAATTTGAAGTTTTGGACTGGGGATGAAGTTAGAAAGCTTTATAGCAAAGCTAAAACTGCTCTTTTCTTAGCAGTGAGCTGGGTATTTTTCTTTGGTGGGTGTTTGCCCCTCCAGCTGTTTAAATTTATTGCATATATGGAGAAACATAACCTATCAGTTAGGTGCTTAATCAGAGAACCTGTTCTCTTAGTTGTGTGCATAAAGATTTTTAACGTGCTGCTTTATCCATTTTTGGGCTCCTTGTATTGCCCTGTGCTGCTGACTGCTGCTGTGCGCTGGGTTATGGGAGCTGTTGCAGGGAATGGAGCCTGGAGGCACCTGCCCCGGTGTGTCCCTTGCCCTGGGGAGTGAATTTAGGGGCTCCCTCTCACAGCTCACACCTAGGGCTATTCTCACTGAAGGAGGTGCCTGTTCAGTCAATTTATGTTAATTCTGTACCCAGTGGCATTCATCTTGCTGTAGTTATTTCCTGTTATTTCTGACTTGTTAACTTATTTCCCCTTTAGCTTTGAGCAAGACAAAAAAAAAAGTGATCACAAAAAATGGTAAAAAAGAACAATTATAGTAGTTCAAATAAGTTTAATTAATTGCAGTGAATGTTTAGATTTCAGGATGTCTGCTTGAAAACGTTTGTGGTTTAACTGAAAAAGGGCAATAGAGAAAACAATTCTTTAAACTTTGTATCACCAAAAAAAGTTGTCAATGAGAGAATTCAAGGAACTGGAATGCTGCTATTAGACACCAAAATGGGCAGGGCAAGGCAAAATGTATGAAGGAAATAAATATTCAGAAGGAGGAAAGAATATTGAGAAAGATACAACTTAAAAATGACAAGTCCTTCCTCTCTTCTGTGGCTGTTTAGAGAAAGAAGGTGTTTGCTTTCTGCTGGAAATTTTCTTTGAGGGCTGCTGTGGTTCCAATAGTTAATTTATGGCAAAGTTTCCATGAGCATAAGTACATTCTAAGGATTCATCTCACCTTCAGGGAAGGTTGGTTGGGGTTTTTTTTGTGTGCCGATGGTGCTGTTGTGTTTTGTTTCTTTTTTTTTTTTTTTCTTTAGCTTAGCAACAACTCTGTATTTAAGGGAAACCATAAATACATTGAAGGAAAACCATAAATGAGAGAGAGTACTGGCAATGAGTTTTGTAGGAAGAAACAATCTTGATTGTATTTAAAGATTGGTATTTTATATGATTTACTATTATACGAAGCAAAAGTTTATGCTGCTTGGGAAAGTAGAGATTTTTTTGAATTTTATAGCCCATCAAGCTGAGCAAAAAAACATTCTTCAGCAAACTGTTCCACAAACAATATGTTGGCATGCAGATTTGGACAGTTGCTGCTCCTATTGGCATGAATAGGATTTTTTACTCACGTGTAAGGGAAATTAGACTTTGGCCTCAATCAAATGCGTTTTCCAGAGTTTACAGCACTTACAAGATAAATACTTTGCTCACAGGCAAATGCATTCAAAGTCTAAGAACAGCACTTAGTGATATCTTTGACTTTAAAATACTTTTGGTTAAACAAAGGATAGGAAAACTTTAATCTGTTTCGTATTTTCTGTATTTTCATTTGAAGTCCTGAAGATGAATTTTGAAAAACTGGGAGTGTTTCAGTAAGGAGCTATAAGTATGATTAAAAACTTACGGAACATAGTGGAAAAACTGAAGGAGTTGAGTTCTTGTTTAAGAAATGGTATGAGGGTGACTTGGTTGGAGGGGATAGTGTTACAGGGGAGGTAAAGATGTACCTGTTTTCAGAGACCAGACTAATTCTTGTCTTAGGGTGCAAATTGTAAAGATAAATACCTGTAAAATAACATATCAATGATTGTGGTGATTGGAAATACTTAGAAGACAAATTGGATCTCTTTAGGTAAATGGCTAATTAATTAAAGAAGAGTTTGTATTTTGTATTGATTAGGAAGACAGATTGTTTATCACTATAATCTCTTCTGATTTTATAATCTGTGAAAAAATTATTTATGATATTTTGAAGTTGCTTTCCACCTTTTTTCTGTAGAATAATAGAATTGTTCAGATAAGTCTTGGGAATTCGGCTAGTGCAGCTTCCTGCTTGGAGCAGGGCTGGCACTGAATTCAATCCAGCTTGCTTGGGGATTTGTCTGGCCAGCCTTGCGAGCCTCTGAGGACAGAGGTCCAACAGCCCCTCTGAATCCCTGTTCCAGTGCTCCCCTGTCTTGCTGGAGAAAATGCTGTTTCCATGGGTCAGGTCAAAGTCTGCCCAGCCGTGCTGCTGCTCCTCCCTGCCAGCTGGTCAATGCCTGCTTGTTTTGGGGACCACAGCTGGGCACGGGACTCTGTGGTGGAGTGAGTGCCAAGTAAATGGGATTAATCACTTCCCTTGACCTCCTACCTAAACTTCTGGTGATACAGCCCAGTACACTGCTAGGTTTCCTTGTTATTTTTACCCTGTAGCTTTTTGGGGTTTTTAGCAGTTATTTTAGACTCTTTCCTCTGGGCAATGCAATAACAAAAATATGTGGTTCTCTGTTGAGGTTTATAGGCCATGGTTTAAGAGCTATTGCTGTTATAATTTGGTCTGAATGTTACCAAGTTGTCCAAAAAGCAAATTTTTACCCAGTTAAACTTTTCTTGGAGGAAATTCTAAACGAACAAGAGAATTATCTTCTAGAAGCCTGTGATCTGTTGTAATTTAAACGCTAAATGTGGAATCTCCAAGATTGGAATTATTCGACTGTAGATAATGTGACCTGTGCTGGATAACTAAACTCTGAGACCTTGCCTACTCAGTTCTCTAAAAAGCATGTAAAAAGGTTCATTTTAAAGTGTGAATTAGGAAGAAAAAGGAGAAACAAAGTGAAAAGTATTCTAAAGACTACCTGCTCTTTCAGACTTGAATTAAAGGGCAATTAAAACATGATTACTTTCATGCAAGCCTCCTTTTTCAGGTGAAGGAGACCTGTCTTGTTAAGACTTTCAGACTTTTTTTTTTTTTGGTTCTTTAATTTAAGACAAGTAACTGGCAGGATGGACCTTGGTCGGCTGCTCATGAATTTAGGGTTACCCCTAGCTCATGTTTTTCCTTCCTGAGTTAAAGATCACAGATGTCATTAGACAGAGCTTTGTATGAGATATACTTTCGATTGAAGAGGTGACTGGGAGGCAGTGGGAAGCCACAATGAAAATATTTATGAAAGCAGGCTTTGGAGAAAATAGCCTAAGACAGAAACCATGGAGGAGGAGCGGTCAGTAAGGATTTGTGTGTGCGCGCTTGGGCTTTCCCGTCATGACCTTGCCAGACCGTCACTGCTGTAGCCACCTGGTGATGTTGGTGTTGCCAAGATTAGCATTCAGCACTGGTTCATGGACTTTAGGAGTGAAATGTAAGCTGTTTATTAGTATCTTTAAACCTCCCCAAAGCATGTGGTTAGACATGGCTGACTAATTATTTTTATTGTTTAATCATTTCCTGTTCTCCTAATACCATTTCCCAATTATATTCTCCTCTTATTTAGCAGCTGCGCTTTTAATACAGTCCTTGGGTTGTACCAGTGACCCTTTTACTTGGCCTACCTCCATCTTTCTGTCCTGTTTTCTGTCAGCTGTCATTGCTACAAAATAATGTAACATTTTCTGAACTTCGAACTGCTTTTTAACAGCAAAGTTCAGGTTTGGGTTAGGCTTGTTTGATCACATTTGCACAGGGCCACGAAGAATGCCCTGTTTCCCTCCCCTTTTTTTTCCATTTTCTCTGGAAGTATGGGGCTATTTATTATTAAAAAAGTCACTGAATTAATTTGGAAGAAGAAAACTCTTTCTGCTTGGAGTTAGCCAGGGCCTCACAGACGGGCTTGTTGCATGCGATTGGAGGTGACGTCATGTAACAACTTGCTGTATTTTCAGTTCCGGAAGTTACTTCCTTGCAGAAATTTATTATCTGCACATTTTGCCTCCTCCCAGCCACCTACTTCTCACGTTGGTCTTGCTGCAGCTGCACTGCAGCTTCTGATTTCTTTCCTTCCTCTTCTTTAGCCCTTTTTCCTTTCTTTGTCTTTGTGGTTGGTGAATTGCGTTTTACCCCCAGAGGGACTACAGTAGAAACTAAAACTCATTTAGTTCTTAGTTTGTTAGTGTTTAAAAAATAAATAAATGTCAGTGGAAGGCTAAAAAACCCTGCCTGCATGACAGAGAGACTGCAGGGGAGACTCCACTAAGTAAGTTAGGTGCACATACAATGATCATCCTGCTTTGTGCACGCTGTATATGCTACAATTGTGAATACACAGAGTATACTCTGAAAGCTGTATCTGTCACTCAGTTGCTGGTTGAGGCTTCTTGCAGGTGTGTTACTGTGGAATGTTGTTGATGTTCTGATGTTTTCCAGAATACCCAAAGTGGATAGAGTTACCAGGTTAGCTCTCATGAGTAGGTTTATTTCTGTATTTCCAACAGCTGTGTGTTTGGATGTTTATCAAAATTTTTAATGCTATTACAGGGGTAAAAAAATAATCTAAGAAACATGAAATATACGGTATTTTTTCGTGAGAACAAATTAAAATAAGATTTACAGTACACAGAATTATATTAGCTGGCAGTTNATCAAAATTTTTAATGCTATTACAGGGGTAAAAAAATAATCTAAGAAACATGAAATATACGGTATTTTTTCGTGAGAACAAATTAAAATAAGATTTACAGTACACAGAATTATATTAGCTGGCAGTTTGCTATTCAGGAGGGTTGGGGCACCAATATTGTTTTATCACTTGAGCTAGCCAGCTGGAGGACCAGGTGAATGTTTGCAGACCAGCCTGAGAGTTGAATTTATCTATTGCATCAGGTGAATTTTTACCCCTTTCTGTTCAGAAATGTCATATAATATTTTGATGCTTTATCGCAAGTTAGAGGGGCTATTTTGTGTAAATACTCATGGACCCTATTCCCTATCTTTTGTCTTCTTGTTTCTTGCCTCATCCTTACCAAATCTTTAGATTCAGGCTTTTTTTTCCCCTTACGTTTCCACGCTAGAATCTTGTTTCTAGTATCTGGCACATGGTAGTACTGGATAGAGAAGGTATACAGAGAGCAGATTTGTAGTTCTGCCTTTTTTTTTAAAAAAAACCCAAAAAAACAACCATGAAACAAACTGATTTTGCTAGTTAAAGTTTTGAACTTAAGCCAGATTTGACTCCTCTCTGTGAGTAGAGAGCAACTTGTGGAAGTCAGGATGCTGTGTTACTGCTTTCCACAAATTCATTGTGATGTGGAAGCAGTAAAACTTTTAAGTGTTATGTGTCCCTGTAGCTTAGATGGCTGCTGTGGAAAACCTTGATCTGGATGCATAACTTGACAACGTTATGGACATGTTAACATGTGGGTTAGAAAATACTGAATAAACTTTTCGGATGAATCAAGCTTGGGAGCTGTGTGATAGGGATTTCTTTATTTCCTGCTGTCTGTGCTTTTGTTTTGTTTACTTCTTCAACTGAACTGATAGCAAGATGTGTTCTGCTAACACATAGCTCTCTTAACACCATGAATGCTTGGAAACTTAAAATGTAACGACAAAATATAATATACAAGCCTGGGTTACACCTTCTGTTAATATATTACCTTCTGTAGTACCAATATTAAAAAAATCCTAAATGACATGAAGACAAGTATGGATTTTGGTTATAAACTCACTTCCATATTGAGAAACTTTAATGGTTGAATGTGTGGTGCCTTCACAAAAATTATCGAGTTTTATATGTAAGACCAGTGGGTACAATAAGAATAATCCCAAATACTACAAGGCTGATGGTAAACTCAAGAAGTTAAAAACACCAGTCCAGTAAGAAATACTGAAACTGAGTGTTCCAGCATTTGGCCACAGTCTCTAACAAAATCTTTGCAGAAGAGGACGAATCATTGAGGGCAAAGCAAAACCTGCAGTGGTAATGTCTCCCACTTTCTTAAGGGCAATGGTGGCTTGCGACTGATGTACAGAAAATAACTTCTGTTTCATCTAGGCTCTACAATGCAGTTGATTGCTGGAGTGGCTCACATCTGCATAGTCCTGTTCAGTTTTGGTCTTGTGCTGCAGTAGAATCAACAAAAATGTGAGCACATGAACTCAAGTTTATACTTTTCCTAAAGAGCAGTGTGAGCTGTGGGCTGAGGCACAGGGACAGATCAAAAAATAGAAGTGGAAAAAAAGTAGATAAAGGTTAGAAGAGAAGATGGTGGCCACTGTTCCAGTGCACTGTTGGCACTGGGACTGTCAACTGGCTTGAGCCAAGATTTGTGCATCATCAGTCTCAGTAGAAAACTTTTCCTGATATTCTAGGCAGAAGGGCTAAGGTGCCTCGAGTTACGTAGCACTGATCACAAAACAGAAGTTAACACACAAGATTTTTGCTGTAAATTCACAATTTCACTTAGGCTCAGGTCATTGTGTGCATGCTTCTGTTAGTGGCTCATGTGTAAGCTTATTTTGTGATAAGTGCTGTGTGTAATTCAAGGTGCCTTGCCCCTTGTGGCAGCTTCAGGACTCATGCGGAGTAGCCAGTTACTATGTATAACTTGGTTCCTGTAATTCCTCACTGCTTTGGATACTGTGCTATCAAGATGCTATTTTTAGGTTTGTACTTATTTTTCTATAAGGTGGTAATGATTCACCCTCCATCAATAATCTGTTTTTTAAATTATCTTCGTTAATGAAATATTCTTAATGATTAAAGTGATTTTCTTCAGTCTGAAAAAGGTATTTGATTCATTCACTAATTTTATCTTTTCTGTTTATAGGAGAGGTCTTCTCACAATCTACATGGCCAATCAAGTAAGTAGTCCTTTATTTCAAGAATAAAAACATGTAGAGTCCATTGGAAATGTCTTGTTTAAAGTTGATGGATGCTGAGATTCATTGTCTTTTTTTAATCGTTGCAGGACTTTTCTTTAAGAATTATGCATGATTAGATAACTAAAACTTATCATAAGAAAAAATTGTGATCAGAGGTCTTTCAGAAGGAGCTGTAAAGCAGAGGCTGAAATGTGGTTCATTGTACTATGCTCAAAATTTCATGTATCATAGCCCCAAGAAGATGGTCATTTTTTATTTCTCCTCCATGGTAGAATGGCTCTGGTACTTAAATGATCATTATTTTGCAGATGAGAAATCCAACACCGTATACTTCAGTTTTGTAATTAATACTTTCTCAAACTTGTATCAGCTGTTGTGCATGCAAAGATTTTTATCACATGATTGTATCAATTTAAATTTTGTGTCATATTTCTTATACTCTCCTTCAAATAAATAATATTTGTCTAAGTGATGCTTTGTGCATTAACTTTTTCTAAATATAAAATGCTTCTGTTAACTTGGTCATACTCCTTTAGGAAAGATTTTATTTTGCCGAAGGAATTACGTAAAGTTTTTGTACAGTTTGAGTTGCATAAATAGTCACAGAAACTACAAAAAAGAAGTCAACTTAAGAATTGTGTTCAGACTTCTGAGAGAGTTTGCTGGGGCCTCAGTAGAGTCCTGCATGAGTCAAATTCTGA
>WEIT01018016.1:12865-26346 GCA_013389985.1 Dryoscopus gambensis
ATTTTTAGCGTAGCTCTAAAGAAATTACTGTAATGAAAGTCAAATGCAGCTTTTTAATACCTGTTGAATTCACAGCTTACTGGAATTCGTTATTTAGGTCTTTGTTTTAAACCACTTGTTAATGATTTGGTTGTTTTGTAACTATTTAATTTATAATATATTATTTAAATATGTAATTATTTGATTTCATCTATCATATAGTTATAATCTATTTTATATATGTCAAATAATTGCAAATTAATATTAAATATTCTGTATTAATATGTACATTACTCAGCTCTTGATCATTACATTTCAAGATATTATGAATTTCCAACAACAACTGTGCATTTTCAATACGCTACACTTTACTGGTAACAGATCTGGCATTTTTCTTCAATAACAATTTTTGTACCACTTAGGAGTTTTTATGTTTATGCATAATGAAGTTTTCCTGCTGCACAAGTTTTAAATAGTTTCTCTACTACAGTTTCAGAGTTTTAGCTCTTGCTGCCACAAATGCTGCCATATTACCTCTCCTCTGAAACCTAAGTGATGGTCCAGTGAATAGTTTTAGGAAAATTTTACCCCAGTAACAACTTGCTCAGAATAAATATGTCTTGGAAAAGGACATTAAGAAACTAAAAATTTGTTTGTTTGTGTCTCTCTTAAAGCTTTTGCTTTTACAGCTTTTTTAAAGAGCAGAGTTCATTTTCAACTTATTAGTTCAATGGCAGATCATTGAAAGGGGATTCAAAGAGATCTAATTAAAATGTCCTTTATAGTAACATCTTTATGGATAATGTGTCCTTTCTGGTTTTATGCTCTGGGTGACCGAATTTCATTTTAAGGTTTCATGGAGTCATAGAATGAATGAATTCCAGGACTGTTTTCTAGGTCTTGAATTTTCTTGCATCTTGGCCAGGTCAGTAGGTTCTGGTTGTTAAAGCTTTTGTTCATTTTTTCCTTGATGTCCAGAATAACCAGTAAATGGCTAGAACGCATTTGAAAGCAAAGTGTTTGAAATGAGAGGGAAACAAAGTAAAATATAATAATAATAATCATAAGGAAAAGGGAGATGACAAAAAGAGAGAGGAATAAAACTCAAGAAAAACAAGTGATGCACAATACAATTGCTCACCACACGTTGAACAATTTTCAGCCCATCCCTGTGCAGTGATAAGCACCTCCCCAGTTCGTATACTGGGAATGATGCTCTATGGTATGGAATATCCCTCTGGCCAGTTTGGGTCAGCTGTCCCTCCCAGCTTCTTGTGCTTCCTCACTGACAGAGCACCAGACACTGAAAAAGATTCATCTTAGGATAAGCGCTACTTAGCAACAACCAAAACATCAGTGTGTTATCAACAATCTTCTCCTGCTAAATCCAAGCCACAGCACTGTAGCAGCTACTAAGAAGAAAATTAACCCTATCCCAGCTGTAACCAGGATGCAAGGAAGAAGTAAGTGGCTGATTTAAACAGGAAAGAAGAAGGGTATCTCAAACTGGATGCATTGTCCTAAACTGAGTGCGAATATATTTTGAACTTAATCTTCCATTTGCAATGTTTGGAGCCTGTCCTAGTTAGGTCTAAGCAATCTAATAGGATTATTGTGCTAGAAATGTGGCATTGGAAATTTTTTTAATTAGGCGTTTTAGCTCTGATATCCTATACCAGGACAAGCACAAATCCTGTCAGCCTCTCTATGGCACATCTACTTCTGTTCAGTGGACACATCTCTGTACTCTGGAAAAGAAATCAAATTATAAATGACAGCTCACAGAATTCCCCTTTGCATTAGTTTGAACGAATTGAATAGTTACAGAACTAAGTTTTCTTACAGCTTTTTGGTTGAAAATTATTGGTTTAGCCAGATCCTTGAGTTCCTTTGTCTGAGGCCAGGGGTTTCTGCAAATCCACATTACCTTAAGGAGTGTTTAAAGAATTCACCAGTTCCTAGAGGGTCTGTTGCTGGATCAGTTCAATGAAGGACATAACAGGAATGCAAATTACTTCCATTATACAATTTTAATAAATATGTTTCAAAGACAACTGTTCCTGCGGCTTGTCCAACAGGAAAAAAAAACCAAGCCAGCTGCTGAACAATAATGCCAGTAGCTGTGATGAATTATAATTCATTTTGGACAGGAAACCGTAAATATATGACCTAAAGGAAAACTTTAGGCAATGTAATTAGGGGAAGGGAAGTCCCATTAGTAGTATGAACTATGGGCTGAGCAGGAAACTCTCAAGTGTTCGGAATGAGGCTCAAAAACTGTAATTGTTCAAAACCAACCTAGAAATGTGTACAGGAAGGATGCAGCAAGTCTTGCAAAAGGTGAGGGACAATTTCTAAATGCTCGTCCAGAGAAGATTCAGAAGTGTTTTATTTCACAGCTCAGTTTAGAGCAGCAGTACCACGCAAGGAGGCATGGGGTCCTTGTCATTATTCTGCTAGTTTCAGATCCTAGAATAAAAATAGTATGCAAGGATGGATTCCCGAATGTCGAGAGGTAGCAATGCTTTAAAAGTTAATTTTGTTACTCACCATTTCTCTGTTCTTAATCTCATAAGGATTTCTTTTAATTATGGAAGAAAAATCATGTTATCACTGGATTTTAGTAAAATTACTGCTATGTGATGGATTCAAACCAGTCTTAACTGTCCATTGTCAGTGACGCCTTCCTCTGTGGATGTGTACCACTGAAACCAGTAACAGCCTGCAGAACTGAATGATGTGCTATTATTTCAGAAGTACATAGATTGCAGTTTGAAGTGGTTGTGTTGGTTTTTACTGTGTGTTGCTCGCATGACAGCATAAAGATTGCAATTCAGAGGGGATATGCAGTAACAAAGAGTATGTGTATTATATACTGGTTTAGGGTCTTGGTTCAGTCTCTAACCAGTGACTAAGGTGAAATGTGCAGAGGCTGGAGTTGCAGGACTACTGTCCATGCGTGGGAGCAGGGCTGTGCTGCCGTGCCCAGATACATAGCAACAAACAGCACACAAAATATTAGAACAGAGTGAAAGCAGAGGAGTGACCTTTGCTCTGCTGGCTGCCAAGCCCAAGCTCTTGGGGACTGATGAAAGGAATGTCCTCCAGAGATGAGGCCACGCCGAGTGAGATAGCTCCTCCATGGTGCTTGGGAAGTTCCAGGGAGAGACAGGGAGCATGTACAGTCTCCATTTGATGTTTTTTCCTGGAACTGTGAAATGGAAAACTCTGCCTAGGAACTGAGGTGGTGTCAATGGGTTTGTATGATCCTTCTTGACACCAGTGTACTCTAGCAGTCATTTTCATCACTTATCAATTGTATTTCAAAATAAAAGGCCTTTGAAGTGCAATTGAAGTGTAGAGGGACAGTACAAGTGAGCGTGTGCAGAAGTGAGTATAATGTTTGAGGGGAATTCAGTGCTGTGAGTGCCAATCCAATTCAAACAATCCTTTATGGGCAGACCACGAGTGATTTCTGGTGTATCCATTAACTGTTATCCATCTCCTGCTGGTCTTGTTCCTTTCTTAGCCAAGGCCATCCTGGTAAATGTGGAGCACTGTGCTGGCCAGCTGTGCTCCTGCTTTTTGTGAGGGTGGCAGGAGGACTGCAGTACCTGCTCTTCCATCTCCAGTGTCTAGTCCAGGAACCCAGTTAGAGGTGATTACTAATATCTGCTGAGTCTGATACTCAGATTAGCAAAAAAAAAAAAGGTGGCATCTGAGTGACATCTGAAATTCCAACTATATGACTCCAGAGCAAAAGCTCTCTTGTTCTGATCCAGTCAGAAGAAGGGACTTTGTATTAAAATGTTGAATGGTAAATTAAATATTAAGGGCCTGATTCTTCATTGCATTGTACTTGTCTTATTCCAGGATCAGTATTCAAACTGCATCTTTAAATAATAAATTTCTCCTGACAGGATGGAAGCTGATATGCAACCTCTGACACTGGGCTCCCATGCTGTTTCTTATGTCACAGGTGATGACAATTGCCAGAAACAGTGACTAGCAGCAGCAAGAGACTCTGCAATATTCACCTTAATTGCATTCTATACTTTCAGACATAATTTACAGTTTTAAAGTGTTGAAAAATGAGTATCCTGACATGAGTGCTCAGTATCCTGTAGCAAGCCACTGGGAACCGGGAAGTTTTCCTTTCAAGATTCAACAAAAACAGTCCCTTACTGTGTGACAGAAACAAGCTGCACCAAACCTGCCAATGATTCAGCATGTTTTTCTAAATTCAAACTGGGCTGCAGCCTAAAGTTTGCAGTAGAGATTCAAACCCTGTAGGGAAACACGAGAGGCTCAGGCCTTTCTCCCAGCATCCATCATGGTGCCAGGTAGGGAACCAAATGAGCAGCAAAACACTCTCTGTACTAAAATATCACAACAAATGGCTCCAGGGCACACAGAGAGGGGCCAATACACAGCATTAATTAGCCTAAAAGTAATTAGTGAAATATTGCTAAAAAATCTTAAGTGGCACAACTGAGAGCTGTATGAGTTTTTGAACTCAGGAATATTAAAACCCTTGTGCAGTAGCTGTGAATTTGATGCACATTGGGAGGTTTCAGTGACAAGCAGAGCAGTTTTGACTGGAAGAGAGGAACACGGTATAAAATATAGCTTGCTGTGGAATTAAAGGCTTTGAAGGAAATGGAAATTTTTCCAGCAAATTCTGACCTAGTCAAGACAGGGAAGAAGCAGAGACTACCCTTTACTATAATTAATCACATTAATTGCAGTGGACCTTTTTCCTGAATTTCGCTGTGTTTTCTTAGATGGAAACCGTCTTGAAGTGAAGAATTCATTTTTTGAATATTTTCATTATTAAAAAGTTTTGGACAAATATTTATTAGGTTAGATTTCAGCATATGGATCATGCATGAACTATTCTTAGTTTTACTTACTGCATTCAATATTTAGTATGACATCTTTGAGCTATGTGATCCCTCCCATAAATCCTAAGTTTTAAAATATTTTCCCATTTTTCACTGTACTTCTGCTCCTGGCCAGCCGGAAATGAAGAATATGTTTATCATACTTGGCTAAACACGAGAGTCTGTTTAGTCTTCTCTGTTTAGTCTGAGCACTAAATAAAAATTGCATGTGCCAGAAATGAAACCAGGTTGAAAACAGCAGAACAACCTGGGTAGGGATACATCTGTATGCCTTAAAATCTCCTAGGCAGCATGTAGAAGAATTTGTAACCAATATAAATTATGTAAATGGAAATTCAATTACCGTGATTTTGTAGACATAAGTGGGTAGATTGTGCCAGCATCAATCATTGTAAAAGGTCCTTAACAAGGAGACGCCACATAAGTTTCAAAATTAACACAGAGACAAACTATCCAGTGGAGATGCCTAATCTAGGTCCTGGAAGGGGGAGTGGTGGGTGGACAGAGCCTTCTGCTCAGCCAGCCCTGCCCACAGCCTCTGGAATCTGACAATGGGTCAGGAATGTTTGATTCGGGGGGAGTTTTTTTGTTCCACGGGCTGGGTGCCTTGGGGTCTGCTATATCAGGTAGCCCTGGCACTTCTGGAACACCGTTATCAATTGAATTATGAATCAATATATCTTTTGACATAAAATAATGCAATAATGTAAAAATTAATGAAACAATCTTCTGACCTCCCCCAATATCCGCCACTTTTCTCAGATATTCTTATTGCCGTAAGAGTGATAATATATCTTCAACCAAGCAATAGAAGTGGTCGTGGCTGTCCAGTGTTTGTGGGTCTTCCTGAAAGCACTTTTATTTACAGATTTTTGTTTTTTTGGGAAGTAGTGGAATTCCTCAAGGAGCAACTGTTTCCTTTCTATGCAAAATCTGGAAAGCTATGAGTTAGTCAAGTGCTTTGATTTACTCGCATGTCACAAACACCCAAATGTTGAGATCTGAAACAGTATTTACAGTGGAATATACTGAGAGCCAGAATATTTAGATGCAAGAGCTTCATTTTATTTCTGTTGAAATGTAGAGAGGAATAACTATTCATACAGTTTGTATGTAGGGTAACATTTGGATTTAAATTACCTTTATTATGTGTACATTGAGTTTTCAGTTTATACTTAATCCTAAAAAGTTCAACTAAATATTTTTCCGTACAAATGTTATTTATTTACACACGAGATTTATGAAGTCTTCTGTGATAATGACAGAGTGAATTTTTTTGCTATTTGGTAACTTTTAAATAACATGATTTAAAATATATAGGTTAGTAATTGTACACAATTTTAACCCTTAGGCAACATTTTGGATAAATGAAATTCTCCAGTGTGTTGTTCATGAAAAGAGGCAAAGCATCTACCTTGTTCTACCACTGCCTGTCCCCTGTGACCAAAAACATGTTCTGAAAAAGATTCAGTAAAAAAAAAAATGCAAAAATAAAGAAAATAGTTGGCATTGACAAAGGCTGGATTTTGCTTTTCTCCAAAGACTGTAAAGCTCTTTACAAATAGTGCTGAAAAAGCTTGACCTCAAAGCATCTCTTCTTCAGAAGCTAAGTAGAGGTGTTTTTCCATTTGGAAAACATTGGCTGTATCTGTCAAATTACTGGAAAAAGTGAACAGATTATGTGTTAATTGATGTTGATTCATGTTTGCCTCCACGTTTGCCTCCACACACTTTCCAGGTCTCTAGGAAAAAGGCTACTGGGCAAGTCTGAAGTCTTGCCCTTCTTTTTGAAGACCTTCAGTGGTCTGATCCCAGTTGTATTCAAGACCAAAACCAACTGTCATTTAAAGACCTGAGGTGAAGACAGGAGTTGGTGATTCTGCTCCTTCTGTAGAATTGTCTTTTTATTTTTGTAATAAGGTTCTTTTTGCTTACTCTAGACACCTCAAGTGTCAGAAGTGACCACTTTTGCTCAGGAAAAATACTTGTCTCTGGCACTATTTAAGCAAAAGCTGGTGTTTAAGGGACTAATACAGGTATAGTAACCTCCTCGGAACTTTGTCAACCCCCTAAGAAAATGTGGGACTAATACCCTGCTTAATTATAAATGGCAAAATAGGATTGGTTACACTTTCTTAAAATAGCCCATCAAGTTCATTTCAAACAGCGATTGAAGTAAATTTGGAAAGTGTATGTATGGTCCTGCTTTAAGTAGTAAGGGACTAGCAAAGGAAGGGGATGCTGCCAAAGTCATCTCATGAGATCTTCATGTGGGACTCAGCTTTGAGGGAGGTGGGTGTCTTTGGCCACAATTAAGCCAATTCCAAAAATTAAGTTTAGGATTAAGGATGGCAGAGAAACAAAGCCTAGCATTCCAGTTGGAGTGGGACTGCAATAAATCTGCCACAGGAAAGAACAGTCTGCAGAAAGACTTCTCCCTGCAGAAATTCATCATGTGAGGCAGAGATGGGGACCTTGGGCTAAGAATCAGCCGGTACCTTGACCCCCAAAATCAAGGATTATTTTTAGGATTGGGGATAGCAGAGAGACTAAATTCTGGGATAATCTGGAATAGAGATGTCAAAAATATTGCCAGTCCTGCCGAGGACTTCATGTGGAACTAGACCTAACTTCATGTGGTTTGACCTAAGGTTTAGTCTATGCTAATGCTTAGGATTAGGGTGGTGAACTGAGGAGAGAGAAAGCTTAGGGCTGTGGGCAGACTAAGTCTGGCTGTAATAGGGCTGATAAAGAATGGGAGAAGCTGCCAAAAAAAGTTGTCTTCCGAGAACTTCTTCGTGTGGGACTATGGTGTGGAACTTGGGCTACGGCTCAGCACCTGCCTAGGCCTGAGGCTGGAGTCGGACGAGAGACCAAGTGTAGAGCTGTAGGTGAAGTGGGGATGTAAAGACACTGTGAAAGGAATTGGCAGTCTGCAAGCAGACTTTTCCCTTTGGAAATTCTTGTGGAGGAGGGCTGTGGGGCTTCCCGTGCGGCTCAGTCAGTGCCTAGGGTTGGAGTTGGTAGAGAGGCAGAGCCTAGAACTGCAGTGGACTGGGACTGCAAAGGGGCTGTCAAAGGAAGGAGCAAGCTGGACAAGGATTACTCCTGCAAGAACTTCATATGGGATTTCGTGTGGGTTTAACATCGAGAGTTCTGTTCCAACCTATATTATTCTGTGATTATGTATTGACTCTGGGAAACAATGAGAAATGAAAACCAAAAAATCTTTGTGGCTGTAATTCAAGTTTCAAAACCAGAAAATTCAGGATTATTCTCCCATGGTCTTCTCAACATGAAAGAGTCAGATGCAGCTCCGCGTTGGCTACTCTCCAGTCTAGTTGGGAGGTAAATTGTAATCCTCCTCCTGGAATCCAGCCTTCACCGCCAATGCCCCCGACCCCTCTTTGCCTGAGAGCTGAAGTCAGCCAAGAGGAACCACAAACCCTGCAAGAGACCGACATTCAAAAACCAGCTCTCCTACTTCTCTACCTCAACATTCCCTCGTTTGCTGAATTTCCTTCTTGTCCCAGACAACTCCAGGCTAGACAAGTCTTTGCTGTGGCCAACCATCAAACCCCTTTGGGTGCAGAGAAGACAAAGAGCATTTCCTGGCTCCAGCTTGTGAACAGCTGAGACTTCATCGCACCAAAAATTCAGCTGTTGATGCTAAACATGTGATGCTTCTAGCACGTGGGAGACTGCCTGGGAACTGGGAATGCTGTGTTTTGAATGGCTGAGCTGTCCCTCCTTGAGAAGGCCCTTTGGGAGTCAGCTGACAGGTAATTTTGTGGGGCCATTCAAGAAGTCAGTCTGGTATGTCAGGCCCATAAAACATTGATTTGTCAGCCAAGTTTACTGCTCTCTTTCTGCAAGAATCCTGTGTTAGCCCTTAGAAAGCATCTTCTCTCATAAGTTTGCAGCTCTCTGTATAAATCAAGGAGTTTGTAGAGATAAGGGCCAGACCATAGAATAAAATATTGCATTAAGTACTAAAATATTGCATTAAGTACTAAGTGCTAAATTTTTAAGTGTTGACCATTCCAAGGGCCAATTTAAACAAGACAGGATTAAGCTGAGCTGTTTACCTTCCTAACACTGCTCACTATAGCATAAAAAATGATGGGGCTGTAAGCCAAGGAAGGAGACTACAAGAATGTTTTGTTTAGACTACTACAATAGCCAATTCAACATCATGAGAGGAATGCAGGATGGTAGGAGCAATCTGAACTAGCAGAGCTACCATAAAAGTGATGAGTTACTGAAATGTCTGAAGACATTGAAGTTATGCTATATTATTCGAAAATTTTAGAAGTGGGGGAAAGATTATCTTTGTCTCTATTTCCCTCTGGTTTTTACAACTTTTGTTTTACATGGATATTTACTTCATTGTTTCCAGTTTTACCACTGGCTGAGTGCTTTTTGAGAAGTCACTTCATTCTCCATACCACTGTTTTTCTTTCTGTAAAACAGCAACAGAGCTTCCTTCTTTGTCTCTGGAGCTTCCAGCTCTCCAGCATCTCTAGAGAGCTTTCATTATATTTTGGCAGCAGGACCAGCAACTTCAGAACTGCACAGAGAACAAAGCAAATTTAGCTTATGAAAACACTTGTATCCAATACAGTGAGAAAAATTCTGCAAGACTCATTTTACTGCAGGCCTAAGGAGGCTTGTGACTGGGGAGGTGGGATGAGAAAGGGAGAAGCACCCTTTTGCTCCACAAAGAAGTGCACCCTTCTCCCAGAACCTGCCTACCTCCTTTATTACGTCAGAAGGTCACTTTCATATTCTTTTCAAGCTCTTTTTTTCTCTTTAAAATGATTAATAACAATTGAAAAAATGGAATTTTCTCCCTATTTCTGATTTTTTTTCTACCTTTAGATCCTACTCTGAAGGCAGGAATGTGGGGGAAAAAATTACAACTATACAACTTAACTGAGGTTTTCTATAGCTCTGGGTATTAAAAACTGAGAGTATTTGGTCATAGCCTGTAAAAAATCATATCCTAGTTCAAATAATCTATATTCAAAAGAAGGAGAAGAAATTGCATTTGAAATACTGAGGCATTTTGCAGACGAGGTTTTACCAAGAGAAAGTATTAGGAAAGACTTTATTCTGGTTACTACTAAGTATAAACTTCTCCCAGGTTATGTCTTTATACCTGTATGCATTCACCACTGTCTTCACTACTTCTAAACAGTAACTGATGATGGTAGGTTTAGCTAAAATGAATATAAAAAGATTGCCAGTATACACAGAACAGTTTTGAAGACCAAATTAGTTAAGGTGTAATCCTTAAAAATCTACTATTTCTTTACTAGGATATCGGTGAGCATCTCAGCTAAATATACTGAGGTTTTTTTAGAGGGAGGGAAATACGAGAAGCACTGAAGTCTTTCAACGAGACTGAGATTTTGAAGAAAAGAAAGGCCAGATCTTTAAAAGTATTTGGTACTTTTCATTAATTCCTCTAAGAATGTGGGCTAGTAGAATTTTTGAAATTGAGATATAAGGACAACCAAAAGTTTTATCCATGATGTCAAAATCTTTCTTTGAACTTTTTTGGGGGAGGGTCACAGGACTCATAGAAGAGAAAACCAGTGAATTCACAAATCTCTGGTGAAAAATCCACAGTGTAAATAAAACAAACGAATTAAGTTCTTGTTGCATATTCTTATTGGTGATACTACAGGAGAGACCAGCCCAGTGGTAATTTTACACTTTGCTTCATTTAGGATTTCTTGTAAAGCTTGTTTTCAATCATGCCCACAAATGGAAAATAAAATAGTTATTGTGGTTAAAGATTTACTTAGAGGTTAAAAGTTGTTTTGATGGTATTTTAGGATTTTGGTAACTTTTTCTCATGTCTCAGTTTTTCACCACAGATGTAACCAATTTATCCCTTTTCTATTTCTCAGACTAAAAACTCAAGCAACCAATGAAAAAAAAAATCCTGCTTATTGTGCTGAACAACACCTTTAAACAGTATCACTGATTACTAACTTCTTGTTAAGTAACATAAAATCAGAATAACTTTTCTTATGGTATGATTGTTATTTATGTCCATGGAAACCATGGAACCATGAGGAGTGTCAACCTTGGCTGAAAGCTTGACCTTTACAAAGAGCCATTTTCTGCTTTTGTGAGGTTAAGTGTGTTGATAGATCTCTGAGAAGGTCATACAAGCAACATATTGGATATGCATTTTTATAGTGCCTCAAATGTTTAAAAAATGAAACAAATTTGAATAATGCTTGGAAGTATTGTTTAACAATCTGCTGTGATCTCTTTGTCATGGCTAAATTTTAAGTGTTTTGTTTAGGTTTTAGGAGGCTTTCTTTACGGTGTTAATTATCAGTCAGCTTCCTAAAATGTCCCAGTGTTTATCTTCTATACTCATGACATACTTCTACCAGAAGAACTCTGACATTTCATACAAAGCTGGGCGAATAAGCAGCTTTTGAAATTATTAGACAAAGCAGTACCACAGCAAGTACTGAACAATTCAAAATGGTCACTCAAATCAGCTTGCTCTGAGCCCTTTAAAATGAACAAGAACAGAGTTTCATCAGGTCTCCTAAGGAGTTCTCTGTCCTTATCAAAAATATTCATCTGTTCTATGAGGCACTGTTTGAAGTGCTTTTAAGCCATGTTTAGTATTCTAATAAAGGATACCTAAATTAGGTTCACACTGTGTTGTGCTGCTGCTCTACGAACCCTTTGGAAGAGTGGGAGCCATTGCAAAGAAGTCTTCACAGTTTAAATAGGCAAGAATAAAAGAAGAGCAAAAAAAAGTGGGTACATGGGGACAGTAATTTGGTCGATATCCATCAGACATAGCTGGGAAGACAATTCAGGCCAGGACTTGCTCTGATACAAGACCATGTCTTTCTGAACAATAAGAATCTCAAATTAAGAAGGAACAACACAGTTCTGTGAGGCATACCTTGAATTATTCATTGAATTATTCCATTAGTTTGAGTGAATATATATGGTTACTTATACTCAGGCTATTCCTCTTTGTTTAAAGACTTTGTAGTATTAAACCAGGCATTTTTTTCCCCTGCAACAGTGTAATGTTACAACACTGTGCAAAGCAGTTCCTTTCTTCCTTTAGTGTTTAAAAGGAAAAAGGTTTAGTTGGTGAAGGTTAGTGCTTTCTACAAGCCTGAAGTCACAGTACACTTTCCTATCCTAAAATAATTGTCCTAGTCTTTTAATCTTTTGGTATCTGTTAAAAATACTTGGCTAGCACCATTTATTTGTGGAAATAGTAAGGAGCCTCCCCACACAGACTGGATTCATGTCTTTGCTACTTTGAGGGGCCTTCAAGAAATTTAAATTTGGTTACACGTGTATTACTTGTATATAATGCAAAGAAAATGTTAGAGTCCTATTTTTCTTAGCTAGTGGATTAATATCACTTAGGAATATCTCATCCTAAAATAGCCTTCTCCCTGTGGGCTGCAGCTGAGCTGAAATTGCTGGGACTGCTTCAGCTTGGAATGGTAACTTTGCCCACTGAAGAATTTGAGACACATGAGAAGAGCTGAAACCATTTAACTGAGCAAGAATCTGGGCCAGAGTGTGCAAGAGGAGTTTTGACACCATGAAGGTGTCTAAATTTGTACATGTCCATAGGTAAGGTTCATTCCTGTCCTGTAAGCCGGCATACTGATATGGACTCCTAGATCAGGCAGGTAGCAATTCCAGTCTTTCTGGGCAAGAGCAGAAGTATTTTAACTCCAAAAGAAAGTTCAAGTGTTATGCAGGATCTCATACAATACTGGTGATTCCGAGTTTGCAGCCTAAGGTAGGAACCCAGTGCAGATAGCCTATGCAACTCTGATCCTGCTGCTGATTCATAGTCAAGCCAGACACAAATGTGGATTTTATTTCAGAATCAAGAAAATGGAACAGGGAAGGAATTGTTCAGGAAATAATTACAAACAAAAGGAGGCCTGGTTTATGCAGAAGAAAAACACATTTGTGTTTGATTTAATTATTTCTTGAGTTAAGATGTGCTTCTTGTGGCCAAAATACAGAAGACCTGGAAGTATTTGCTATTTAAGTGCCGATTCCTGAAGATGGCTGTAAGCTGCTGCAACTCACACAACTAACTTTTGGTAAATGGTGTCTTTGTTCTCACAAATCCATGGAGTTTTTTATGTCTTGTACATCTTATTCTCTCTTTCTTCCTTATCTTATGGTTTTCTCAGTTACCACCCATGACTTTTGCAATTCAACAGTAGTGTGTCACATTAATATAAATATGTAGTTTTTAGTTGATTCCTGCTTCTACTGCAGCTGCACCTGGTTTTATGCTGTGCTTACATACTTTAATTTACCTATTAATGCATGATGTCTATCCCAATCACAGCTGTGACAACAATGATCTTGCAGAAAATGTATTCACACCTTTACCTCTCCTCATTGAAGTCTACAGTTTGTCTTATTTCTGTTTGTCTTCTGGTTTCAAACTTCAGTTTGCTGAGAGGACTTTCATTTCAAATGAAAGTGGATGTTCCTGTGTATGGATTTGAGTGCAAGAGCTGTGCTGTTTGTGGGAGGAATTTTATAAATCTGGATGGAAACATG
>WEIT01018019.1:262-16190 GCA_013389985.1 Dryoscopus gambensis
CTCCTCACAGGATTACCTAAAACTAAAACATATGGTTAAGAGCATCATCCAGATGCTCTTTGAACTCTGAAAAAAGGTTGAACCATGCCTTATATCAGATATTTCTACTGAGTTCTTCCAAAAGTGAAATATTTACCACAGCAATCCCACAGTTATGTTCTCCCAGTCCACAGTGCAGGTGTATTTCTGGGGTTACCTGCGAGTCTGAGTGCCCTTCAGTGCTGTCTAGGATGACTAAGCACACAGCCACTTGCCTGTCCTTTCTTGGAGTGAACTCCTTGATGGTNGCATTCGAAAAGCTCCCATTGGTTTGAGAGCGCCCACTTTAACCAGAGCTTTTCCTTTCCTGGGCTGTCAGTCCAGGGAAGATTTTGCAGATGGGAATTTTCTCAGATGAAAAGACATGGCCACTGAACAGTATTTGCCTACATTGACTTGTAGGTGAAGATTTATGAGTCAACTGTGTTTTAATAATAAACATATAGGTTTAAGTTGCTTGACAGAAGTCAGACAGGCTCTGCATTGCAGGGAGCCCAGCAGTGTTTGCTCAGCCAAACGTGGAGCAAAAGTCTTTCTTGGTAAAAGTAGGAAAACCCACACTTGCCTCGCCATCTCCAGTTCAAAAGTTAACAAGTAATGTTTCTGAACCCTTTGTAACCAACACTCCAAAACGTATTGAGGAAATCTCAGATTGCCATTGTTCGGGGCCTTTGCAGGATACATCGAACCCCTTAGAACGGCTATAACTCAGAAAGAACCTCAGTTATAGCATGTATGTGAGGCCAGGCAAGAGAACAGCTCTCACAAGGGGCAAGAATCCTATCATTTTGTCATGAAGACTGGGATATGTAGCTGAAAAAAGCCAAGATACAAACGTAAGTAAACATTTTCCATGAGAAAGGACTCCCCTCACGCCTGAAATACATTTGAAGGGAGAATTGAATGTACACCCATTTACAGTGTTGGCTGCTTGATTTTCTCTGCAGATCCACCTTAAAATGTAATTTTTTTTTATTCCCTTAAAGCTGCACATCCCAGCTGGCATGTCCCAGTCCTATAAATGTCTCAATATAATACACCATCATTGTCTGATGTATGGGCTTCCATTTGGTGCACCATGTCCAAAGAATATTTCTTCATGCTTGAATGACTCATGTATGAGGAGATTAATCTCTCTGGGGGAGAAATTGGTGTCTCTCCTATGGAAGCAAGTTGCTATATGCACATTAGCTGCTGAACTGACTCGTGTTCTTAATATTCAGGGTATAGCTTCTATCTGCCATAAAAACCCTTTTGTCTTTCCACAACTTGATGTCATTTTCCAGCTATGCTTGCAAAACAAAAGGGAAAATTTAAAATTAAGCATTAAAATAGTAGAGTGAAATAACATACTATTCATTTTTAACTTGTAATTCTGTTTGCCATTCATTCTAGGTGCCAGGTAGTCTTACTCATGCTTTTCTTTAGCCTGTAGCTCTTCACAAAAGGATGCAAATAGCTGGCTCTATTAAGTGAAGAGGGCATCCGCTTTGATTTAGACCAGCTCTGCAGATTCTCAAAGAGACAAGGTTTAAGCCTATACCATTTTGATGGCTGGCAAGAAAATATTTAACAGGCAGCTTCTGTCTTTGAGAGGAATGAAAGCACAGCATGCACGTATCACTCGATGTACATTAGCACTTTCTTGTTGGCTAAGAACTAAACTTTATGTTCCAAATGTTTTCATCAATATGAAAACTTCTTGTGAGCTTTCTTATTCCTTGTTTGTTTCAAACTCCACTTTTGCATCCAGTGAGCAACAGTAGAAAGCAATAAATACATTAGCACTATAGGTAAATTTGCAGATACATTAATTCATACTGTAAACTGCAATTTGAAAGATCAAGCAAAGTATCTCCCAAAAAAGGACACCTTATCCAAGCAATTACATTTATAGTCAGAGACATAGTGTTATTCATCTCATATTCATTTGTCTTTTATCGAAACATATCAAAAACCTGAGGCTGTTGCAGCCAGAGCCAGTAAGCAATCTAGAGCTATTAATTAGTACACCCATGTTTTTGCCACAACAAACATTTTAATTTGTCCTCTAAACAGTGTTCACAATATCAGCCCTTTACTCCTGCTTTATTTTTGTCTGTGTGATATACATACACATGAGAGAGTCCTACGTCCATATGTCCACAAACTGCAGTGGACATATGGCAGCATACAGAAAGCGGTCTTTTACATTTTGCATACTATTATCATGGAGGCATTACAGCATCCCTTTATGTCATGTTGCTATTTAGTCAAGTTTGTGTCATGTATCTGAACCTTCTCAGCTGGCTTGATTTATTCTAATTGTAGGCATCGGGTTAGTCTATTTGTAACAAGCAGTGTGCGGAAATTGCCCCAGTAATGACTCCTGCAACAGAGGTAATTTTTTTTAGTTGATTACAAAGAAATGTTTGTTATACTTGAAGAAGAGAACAATAAAGTGTTTTCTTTCTAGACATTTATTGAATGCTATTTGTCATTAGTCCTCTATCTAATGAAAGGATATATATGACTGAAAGTTTGCCAAAGACAATGGAAAAAACAGCCCACGGGAAGGATTTATGGTTTATTTTGAAATCTAGAAAGTGGGGTAGTCTCATGAAAAATCTATTGAAAAAATGATGTCTGTTAAAAAAGGTTGGTTTGAAATGTCCAATCTTTGCAATACAAACTGCAGCCATTTCATATAAACAAGGTGTATTGTAAGAGGGTATGAAGGTGCCCACTTTCAGGCATTTGGATTAAAAAAAAAGGCTCATGGAGAATGAGTTCTTCCCAGCCAGCTCAAAACAGACAGCATTGTTTGGAATAACACTAAAGAAGTAAACCAGGAGAAGAGATTATAATTGCACTGGATTTATTTTCTATTGAGATAAGCTCTAAGAGCTCTAAGACCAGCTGTCTAAAGGTATGGCCCATCCACTCCAGTCCACTGGATGGGCTCTATTTCAGGCACTTTGCAAGGTCTACTCTGTTTTAAGGAATCAGTTACTGCTGGAGGTGTCTGTGTCTCTCTGGAGGTGTCTGTTTCTCTCCAGTATCTACGGAAAGAGTATAACTAGAAGACAGATTAAGTAGCCACATGCCTGACACTGTCATTTTACTTGGCTGATATTAGGCAAGAGTAACTACATTCTTAGGTTGAATTCTCCTCCAGACAGAAAATATTCTGCAGAAGAAAATGGAACCTCTTATTTGCTGTAAAGCTTTACATGTGTCCTTTTATCTAATGTTTCAAGGACCATAGGCCATACTGCCTTTCCATTCCTCTGAAATAGGTGCTCCTCTGTGGGGTGTTCTGCACACACAGCTGATTACAGATTCCATGTTGCTACACAATGTACTGGCTGCCAGCATTTCCCAGAACCAGCACCAGCTGATAGTGCTCAGGGTTCACTATAGCATGAGCTGGTTCTCCCACTCTCTCCCTGACATCATTTTTGCAGTACAAAATTGAGCATGGTGAGAGAAAGGCAACAGATCCTTTGGGCACAAATAAGCAAAGATAGGTATAAAGTCTGCTCCCATCAGTCTAAACCAGCTTCTTCTGACATCATGCTAGAGATCTAACAGATGCTGGCAAGAGTAGATCCTTCTCTTGGTATTTGAATGATTACTGTCAGATACAAAAAGACATCTGCAGTTTCATAAATAATAGTAAAGCAATATTGGTGCTCAAACAGCACCAATAATTTCTCTGTAAAGACTTACTTATACACACTCAATTAGGGGACAAAAAGCCGAAAGTTAAAACTCTTCTGTTGTCCTGAGCAAAGCTAAGTCATTCTGCTGTTTCTGGTGCTGGGAGAAGTTGGAGTAGCATCACCACACACCTCCTTTCCAAGGTGGCACAGGGGAGAAAAGTCTGAGAGCCTTAATAGTGCTAGAGTCCTGTGTAGACAGACAGACTGACGACAGCTGTGTGCCTCCCACATTGCGGCTACCTACTTGTAGAAGGTATAACAAATCTGGTTTCCTCAGGCTAAGCAATAAAGGTTCTGTATATAAAGGTTAAGTAATAAATACAAAGCAGAGGGAAACTATTCCCTCAATTCTTGAATAAAACATTCCAAGAAAGCGCAACGCTAATGGATTTGAAAAAATAAGCACAAAGTAGCAATGTAGCACCATGTGTCCTCAAGTGCACAGAACATCATGCACACTGACTGGTTTAAAATTTATGCAGCTTCACCCCACATATTTCAGATGAGAACAGTAATGTACCCTTCAGTTCTGCATTTACTTGTAGCAGCAGGTACAAGGCGCTGCTCTTTCCTTGTGTTCATTAAGCACCTTCCAAGCAGATGACGAGGACAGTTGCCAGCTACACCAAGTGTGGATTAAAACTGCTTCTCATGTGCCCAGCTACAATAGTTACTTGCCAACAAGTATTCCTTTTCTTTCTCTCCCCAAAATGGTAGTCTAAGCAGAAATGTGAGTGCTAAATTAATTTTCAATTTAAGTATAAAATTCGTTCCAGGGTGCATTTCTTGGCTGGGATGGAGAGCACAGCTCCCCCAGTTCCATTTAGTTCCACAGCAACTATACTGGGCCAGAGGTTGTTCTTTACTTCTCCCAAGCTAAAAGTCTATGGTATGGGAGAAAAAAAGCAGGACAACTAGAAGGTAGAGGGATAAGGGATCAGGAACAAGCACGAGGGCTTGTTGTTAGAGAACCAATTCAAGATCTCCAGTCCTCAACAGACTGATCCCAGCATGTGGCTGTCTGTTATGTCCCTAATTCCTGGTGGACTGGACTTTATTTTGTTGGAATGTGAACTTACTGGCCCATTGAATTTGAAAAGAATAGAGCTCCGCCTGTGCTATCCAAGTGCTTCGCAGGCCCCCCAGGGAGGTCATATCTCCACTAGGTCTGACATGACAACACACCTAACTAAGCAACGGTCCCAGAGTACCTGTTTGGTTTCTCTGTCAATCCACATGCTGTAGTTAAGAGAGATTTGAGGTTTGTTTATTTTTTTAAAACCCATCATGATTTTATCTGTCTGCTTCTAAAATGTGAGGAATACCACAGTGTAAAACAACCACAACAGCAAAAAGGACTCTAAGGCTAAAGACAAAACGGGAAGGTCTGCCTAAATCTGATGTCCCTACTTTTAAAAAATAACTAAAAAATGGAAAATCCTTCCTGTCGCAGACTGAGCACAGCATATATGCCAGAAGGATCCTTAATGCTTTGGGAGTATGGGACAAAACAGGCTGTTTTATCTTCTGTCACATCATAAAAGTGAATTTGTGCACAGTTGTAAGAACAGAACATACAAATATGAAGAGCAACAAACAGCACACTTTCAGGTCCAAGCTTATTTCTCTTTTTCCACAGCCGATAGCTCCTAATTCATGTTCCAAAAGACCTGAATCAGGAGCCTGGTTTTGTTGCAGCATTACTTGTACAGATGAGGAGGGAGGCAGAGGAGAGAGGCAGACAAGGGAGACTCTGGGAAAGTAGGGTTAAGGGCTTGCTCATAACCTGTCATTCCTCATCGGCAGGTGTTTACTTGACTCTTTATGAACTCCAGCTTGGACCAGTGAAAGTTTTCCTTACGTAGGTCTGTACCTGTAGCCCACACCTCTTTTAATCAAAATTATTAAAATGACTGAAGCTTCCAGTTTTCATGTCCTACTCTGCCCTCCACAAATCAGCAGAACACTCCTTGTCTTGGTGTCCTATGGGAGTTCCAGTTTCTGTAGTTTTGTATGTCATCTTCTCACCTCATCTTCTGCTGTCTTCTCTTGTATCTCTACCTACCCTTATCAGTGAGGTTCCCTTTGCTGCTGCTACCCTCAGCTCATAGATGGGCACTGATGTGATGTATGGACAAAGACACAGCACACAGCAGGTGAGAGCAGATTGCCAACAGGCCTCCACAACTTGGTTCTCATCCCCATCCTGACCCCCCCGAAATGCTCAACACCCTGAAGGCCAAATGCCTCCAGCATAGAAGGCAGGGCAATGCTTTCCCAGGCTCTGCAGAGAGTGCAGGGGAAAAGCAGTGCTGCAGTGTAATCAGAGGGCAGCGACCTCACAGCTGCAAACTGTAACCTTTTAGAAAGTGTTTAATGCAGTCTTTATGGCAGCCATTATTTTTACAGTGTTTTCACTCTGAGAAAGAAAACAGAGTAAATGTTTACAACAGCTTAACTAAATAAGTTCAACAGGTGAGGTGTGGCCCTCACCTGGGCCAGTACAGCCCACCCAACAGCTCACAACCCTAGCCGTCTGGATGGTTGAAAATGGACCTTCACTCAGAAAGGAAAAAGTTTCTTTCCCTGCTTCAGTTTTTGTTTGTTTCTTTAAGTAACAGACTGTTTCAGAAAAATAAACACACAGAAGGGCTCAGGGCAAAGATACATTTTGTATACAGCTTTAATGAAAACATGTTTTTCTTGTTAACACCTTGTTATATCCTAAAATCACAATACAGAAAAAACTGTGAATAAGGCTGTGTGCATAGACATCTCAGATTTTTAATGAAATTCAGAAACCAGCATAGCTTCCCCCACATGCTCGCCGCTACTGCAGCATCGGCAGCTCTCGGCGTGCATGACCCTGGCTGAGCGCTACCTGTGCGCTCTCCCTGCACACACTGGGCTGCAAGGACTGCTCAAGCACAGGCCTGCAGTGCTAAACTTCTCACCGGGCTGAGAAGTGCAGGAATGAGATACAACTGTCAAAGCCACAGGCCCAGAGTATTATTTTTCATTAGAGCTCACTTTTGCAGTCTAACAGACAGTCTGCTTTCACGTAAGCCAAAAGCAATCATCCATGGACTGGCCAAAATATATTAGAGGAATTACTCTGCACAGCCTCTCTGAGTTTGGGGTGGATTTTTGCTTCACCACATTATGATTAATACCTTGCCAAACACACACTATCAGAAGCTTTTATCTGAGCAGCTTCATAAGGCCCTTCAGTACTCAACATAGTGTGTTCCACCCAGGAGATAATATTTCCGTTTCAAAAGACGTTAGCAGCTTCTTTCCGAAAAAATTTCATAATTTAATTTCCTGCTGAAACATATCAGCTGAAACTGCTGGGTTGCAGAAGTTAGATGGGATTCAGAAGACAACAGCTGCCACACAGAGCTGGAGAGAATATGCCTTTTTTTTTAAAAAAAAAAAAAAAAGGTAATACTTTTCTCTGATAATGACCCCAAAGTGACTCTGTTCCCTGGTAATGATCCAGAGCCCCATGTTTCTGCGATCTGCTGGGCCACCATGAAAGAGCAGCACATTGCTGTAATGAGTGATGGCAGTCAGAGAAAAGATCTTGGGACAATGCTGATGCTGGAAAGTGGGCACTGGTTGTTCTGCAGGTAATAAAACCTTACTTGTAACAAGGAGACAAGAAAAGATGGTACTGAAAATTGCCAGTGTTTGAACTCTGAAACTCAGTGGGAGGGGAAAAGAGATACAGTTTTTGTGAAATACCTTGTTCTCAGGAGATTCAGAGAAAAATCCATGCTTTGGGCACCTGAATGCTCACTCAGATCAACTCTTAAAGAAAAAGCTTGAATTCTGTCATATATTTAGTGGCAAGAGGGGGCCTTAAAGCAGGATTTAGACCCACTTTATACCGCATTATTAATATCAAGAAGTCATAAAAGACCTTTATTGTAATTGCAAATCGGACTTTGAATCCCAACCAAGTACAAAAACTGAGCCTGCACTAGAATATCAAACCCAGACTTTGGTAAAGTTCAGAAATGAATCTCCCTTTAAAACTATTACGAGGTTTAGAAAATAGATCAGTCATCTGAAATGTGAGCTGCAATTCCCATTAGCTTTGGGGAAATTCTCCCATTGATCTGGACTCCTAGCACAACTTAACTTCTGAATAATAATTACTGCCCTTGGAACATCACTATTTTATTACTTGTAGGGACAAAATAAAACTACTGCAGATTTTATGGAATAAAGGTTTTTGTTTCTTAAAAGGATACAGGCTTATCAAACCCAAGAGAAAGAATAGCCTCTAGTGCAGATGGGTAGGTATGAGATACCCACTCACGCCTGCTACTACTTCATTGCAGCTACAGCAGAATTATTTTTAGCAGAGCAGGTGTAGAAAAGGGTGGTTTTGAAGGAAAGAAAACAAAAAAATAACAACAATTAAAAAATGAATTATTTATGGAAGTTAAATCAAAATATGCCCCATATAAATGTTTAATCAGGTTTTCACCAACTTCTCTCCATATGCTCTGCCTTGCTCAACAGCAGATTTCTAATGGAATCACTAAATATAGTTTAATAGCTTTGTATTATGCAATTCAACTTCTGCTTACAGAGTTTTTTCATTCAAAGCAGCTTCAGTGAAATAAACACTAAAGTCTCTTAGAGTTAATATGTAAAGAAAAGTAGTAAAAAGTATTGAAGGATTTCCCTTCTGCAGCCTATTTGTCACAGACAAGTGTTACAGGAGGTGAAGTCATGCAGTATAGACAAGTACAATCAATGCATGTTGGGGCAGATGAAAGCCTTTGTCACATTTGGGAAATACAAGTTGTATCTATCAGACAACAGCTCGGACAGCCAAAAGAGAGGGCACTGGCTCTTACTTCAGGACTCCAGAAGATACCAAAAGCTTCCACTGCTCTTTTTTTTTTTAATTTTTGAAAAGCATTCAATTGAAATCAGAGACAGTTTGGGACTTGGTAACCCCGGCTTGCTCAGTTACCAGCTTTTACTCTACAGGGCCATCTTTTTGGGAGTGCCTAAGACCTAAAAGCCAGTATCCTGGGTGGGCTGCCAATCATCACCAGCAATAGCAACCCCTCAAGCAAACCAAAATACCTACAGAGCTCTTCTTCCTTTTCCAGCACACCAAAAGACTGATACACAAGTGCTCACTCCCCCTTTCCCAAACTTAGCAATTCAATACCCTCAGCTTTCCCCCAGCACTAGCCACTCTGTTTCTTGTCTTCCTTTTTATACAAAGCAGCTGGTCCCTGCAGATTAACAGAGCCCAGCTGGTCTCCAGCCACTTAACCCCTTCTGAGCTAGTTCCACAACCCGGCAAAGGAAAACAGCATTGTCAGCTTTCCAGGACTCTCCCACGGCTTGCAATAGGAGCATCCCTACCAGCAAAGACAGTACAGGTTTTAATCTGGGGAGAAAAGCTTGCCATGGTCTGAAAAGACTTATATATATTGTAGTAAGCCTAACCCTTTATAGAGCTTAGAGACAAGGATGTGGGATAATTAAGTAGACTTGAAAAGAATAATGTCTTACACAAGTAAATTAAGGATTTATGGACAATATTTATAAGTTGTTAAGTTTGGTGTGGAATGATCTCTGCCCTATAACTACCTTAATTATTTTGTAAAATACTCTACTGGTGCTGTCACTTTTTAAGCATGTTGTGTAGTGGTTAAAAAGCATTTAGACGGAGCCCATATTCACAAGGGTTTATTTTTAGGGCTTGCAAAATCCTCAGAAACAAGAGGTTAATATTATATAGGTATTTGTGATGGCTGAAGTATTTATTACCTGCTGGAGAAAATCACAAAAATTAAACATGAGTAGTTCTGTTGAAAATGTCTATGCATGAATTTAGCTGTATTTGCAGTAAGAATTTCTTTAAAAATTTCACACTGACTATTTTTTTTCACCAATATAAACTTCTGAATAATCATTTGAAATTAGGAGTAAAGGTGTTAGAATAAAATATGTTTGAGGAGAGGCCTTCCCTCTTTCAAAATAAAGGGCTTTTTGATATATTTAAGTGCAGAGCAACTACCAATACCTTGCAAAGATGAAAAAGGGATAAAGGAGTTTGAAGAATTAAGACCTATGAACTTAAGAATTTACTATAATTATAGATCCAGTAACCTGTTATCTCCCATTTCTTCAGGTTGGTTTCAATTAATGAAGTTATTTCTCTATCATGGTAGCCAGCTCCTGGTCCCATCAAAGAATTTCCTCTTTGGAAGGCTGTTGTACCCTTTCCTGGCAATTCTGATGTGAGACTGCAATCTGCTTAATATTAGTTATATTGTCTTCCAAATGAACCATCTAAAGGACACTCAGGATTCAAGTAACTGCAAGCAGAGCTGTTCTCCAGTTCCCCAAATAGGTGCCCAGACAAGTTTGGATGCCACCACTCATCTTTCCAGACATTATGTAGTTCAAATTCTGCTTTGATGGAAACATTTCTCGCTGCATCTGCGTCTCCCTTCTCCAGCCATGGGAGGAACTCAGGCTGTCCAACAGAATGAAGTAACTGCTTGCAGCTTAGCCCAGCCATCAAGACTTTCTGAAAACATTAAGGTGTAGAGCAGTAACCCACCCTTTTCCCCACCTCAAATGCATCCAGTGCCCTTTCTCATCTTTGGCTGCATTTTAGCAGCTCCTTTTTGTGGGACTCCATCAGGTTGTCTTGTATCCTCCGGAGCAGAAGGCTTCTTCTAAGCTTATATGAGCCAATATTTTTACCACATGAGATTCATGAAATTCATTGCTTCATGATGTGTTTCTGACCCTGGAAAGCCCCAAAGCTACAAGAGATGGAGACAGCTGTTAGTCTAGCAGAAACTGCCAGGTTTGCGAAGACCTTGCAAGGGACCCAGAACATCAGCAGAATTAAAGGGCCCTGAGGGCAGAGCAGACCTTATCTCAAGTCAGAGCAAAAGCAGAGCAAAAGAAGGGAGAAGAGTTAAAGTGAGAATAGCTAAAAAGTCTAAATCTGAGCCAAGACGATCAGCTGGAGAGCTGCTTGTTTGTGCAAAGGTGATAGCTGAGGTGGTCTAGGGCTGGACTAAAGCAAGTGTGAGGCAGAAGAGTATGGATCTGGTCAGGTTGGGAAGGAAAGGGTTGAATACAGACATATATAAAGTGAGAAGGTAATACAGAGCATAAACTTCAGAAGCTAAGACAAACATTCTTAGAAATGGAGTATTATTTTCATTTTGAGTCCACTCCTTCCTGTGCTGCTTGTAACTAACAGATATATGATGTTACCCCAAGTGTAGGGACCATGTTTGCATAAAAGAGACGGGGTTTTTTGGTGGAGAGAGGGGGTAGATTGAGCATGAAGGGCTTCAAAAATCCAGTCTGATTGCTCTACTTCTGAGTAGAAAACCAAAATAATGCAGAGCCAGCACAGTCTCCATTCATTGATGCTCTGAGAAACAACTGCTGCAAAGGAGGAGAGGGTGAGTTTCAGTGGCTGAGAGACCCTGCCACTTGCTGGAAAGCCTAAAATGAAACTGCCCACCACTTCCTACACCTGCTAATCAATCACCTCCTAGTCTCCAGTCAGTTTTCATCCTATAATATTCAGATCAAAGCATTCTTACCATACCATCCCTTTCCAGAGTGTAATGTAAAAAGGTTAACAGTTGAAGGTCACCAGCCTGCATCTCTCAGCACCTTGCCTGTGCCCTGCCCTGTACAGTGCAGCCGGTGTGGGGCTGGGGCACAGCCTCCCCCTTGCCCGACGAGCAGATGCGCCAGGCCCACTGCTGCCATCGGGGTGCACCTGTTGGCCTGCCACCATCTGCTCGCCAAAATGGGAACGAGCCACACCCAGCGCCGGCTGGCCGGCTGGGGACAGCCTAATCTCCTCCTCACAGGCTTCAAACCGGCAGCCACAGCGTGGGCCACACAAAGGTCGCCTGCATAAAGGCGCCAACCGGCTCGACTCAGCCTTGGGGGGCACCTAATCTCTGGCCATGGCGGGGGGCTGCCGCCTGTGCTGACAAGAAAGGGCTCTCTAAATTAATCCAGAGAGCTATTACCTGACAAGAAAGCGTCCTGTAAACTGCCCTTTTCTTTAAAAGAAAGAAAGGTATTAAGTTAACATGTATACTAATATTAAGTAAATTAAGCCACAGTGATATTTTTGAAGGCTATTTAGTGATGCGTAAGCATCGTAAAGGCGCCGCCAGTGCTGGTCCTTACTAATGGGGATGACTTGTGAGCTGCACAGACTGAATGCTTGCTTTGGAAACTGGAGACTCTGTTCAGCACACGCCACAGCCGTTTCCTATAAAGAATTACCTGACCTGCTGGTGTGAGACCCAGCAGCCTGTGTCAGCACTTCCCAAAAAATATACTCTATCTGGAACCTGTCACCAAAGTGCTTAAAAATGCCTTTATTATCAAATTTATAAGAAAACAAGAAATACATGAAACATGGACAGGATTTATGCAAAAAATAAAGGTCATTTCAGAAACTTCGCATTCCAATCTCTAAGCCACAATGAAATAGTGCAGAAACTAAGACATATAATTGCGTGACCTATTCAGGCTCTGTTTCAGGGTTCATTTTTGATGTATTTTCCAGCATTCCTTTTATCAGTGAGGCAATAAAAGGGGTGAAAAGACAACCTTCCAACACTGACCCTTGTCCTGAGCCCTTCTTGCAGAGCACCCTTATTTCCATTAGGCTGCAGTAGCAGCAGAATTAAATCTTGACTTCTTTATGAAGCATGTCTGAGCTTTTTCTGAGTGTTTTTCCCCATTAAATGTAGAAAGTTGGCGCCTTACTCTCTCCTAGAGAACCCCCTGGTTCCACAGTATTCTGGGACTTCATTCTGTAATAGCTCAAAGTCTCCAACCTTCCATGCTCATGCTGTGCTGGACAGGATTGCTGGTCCAGATCTGCAGAGGTGATGCTGGAAACTGAGGGCAAGGCTGTTTTCACACAATCTCCCTCCTTACAAGCAGCAAGAAAGCAAGATCCCCCTGTGTCTGAACCCTTGAGCACAGATACATCGTTCCAGCAGCACTCTGTACTGTTTGTTTGCTTTTTTGTCCACCTGTGTATTTATGGCCAAGGGCTACAATGTGAGCTCTTGGAGACAGGCTCATTTTTGTTATGGGTCACTGCACTACAATGGGACTTTTTTTTTTTGGCATCAGTTCCCATCAGGTACATTAATAGAAATATAGCAAAATAAAATACTAATGACAATATTCTAAGAGCTGCTCATCACCCTTAGGCTATGAAGCCACAGAGAATTATTTTGGTACGGTATATATTTAAGGAAAATACTGGAAGTTTCATCACTTGAAATGGTTTAATTTTGAATTGATAAAGCAGTAGAGAATAGGGTAATGCTTTTACCTCTGGAGGGATTAGGACCTTTTTACCTTCTAATTCACAGCAGCTATCTGAAGGCAAACACTGAATAGAAATATATTAAATTACTGTGAGCAATACAAATTTTTTAAGAAAGTAAAATATAAAAATACATTAATAAATGACAAATTTCCCCTTTAACATATGCACAAGGTAATTCAGAGAAAATGTTAGAACAAGTCCATCTGCTAAATTAGTTGCAAGATACTGGTGGCTACTTTTCCATTTACACTAATGATGAGAAATGTAAAAGGCCAGCTTCATAATTCAGGGTGTTCATTTCAAGAGGTTCCAAGAACACTTATGCTAAATGCATCTGTCTACCTAATCAGCCAGTTTCTTCTTTGCTTTAAAGACTGAAACACAATTACAGAACCTGTAGTCCCAATCTTTTAATTTCCCTGGCCCCGTATTAATATATATTTCAATGTAAGGAAAGCTGGAAGATGATAGAGTTGAATTAACACCTTTAAACTAAGCATATTGCATTCTCTTAAATCAATGGTTTCACTTGTGCCCTCAAGCAATATGTGATTTGTAAATTTGAGACATGCTACCTTTAGGCAGTAAGCAATCTCTTCAAAAACACTAAAGTAGGCAACATATGGTGGCACTGTGCAATATGAAATTGTTCTAAAGATACAAGTTTCCAGCCTCAGCGATACAAGCCCAATTTTAAATAAAACATACTATCATATGGTTCCTGCTTAAACACTGCAGTAAAAAAAACCTGGCTATATGGTCATCCTCTAAACGACAGAGGGAACAGTTTACACAAGTACACTTGGAAACCCACTGTCTACAAACACGCCATTACCCACTACCTTTCAATACTTGTAAATACTGAAATATGACAGCTTGTGTATTTGCAGAGCCTTATAAGCTTATTCTCTCTTCTTATTTTTATTTTTGGTTGAATCACACAAACAAAACCACGGGTATTTTTTGTTGTCAACTTATATGTATGTCGCATAAAACACACATTCTATGTTCACATTTTTCTACCGCAGAGACCAGCTGGGTCACATTAGTCATGTCGAAGCATGTCAAGGACTATAACATGTAATTCAGCCCAATGTTACGGTGAAGGTGAATCTGTTCCATTACGCGTACAGAGAGGGGATAGTGGTATTTTAGCTTGGGGACATGACTTTTTACTTAAGTCTGCTCTTATTGACAAACGTGCATATAAATTCCTGAAACACAGCATAACATTTTTTTTCATTGGTCACAAGTATAGAAAAGAAATCAGAAGAGGGAAACATGTTTTATTGTTCGTCATCAATTATCTGATCTAGCAGCTTAACAATTGATTTGAAAAGGCATAGGACTAGACTTGGGAAAGAAATTATTACTGTGCTGGTATGTACATGGCCAGAGCCCAACTTCTATTCCAATTTTTGGTATTACAAAAACTATTCAATTACTTTGGGCTGTAATTTAACCTAGCATATACTGTACTTCACTGTTCATGTCTGGAAAATGAAGAACCCTTCCTCAGGAATGATTTTGTAAAATAAGGGCAAAGAAGTTTGTATAAAAGCTTTGTACACTTTTGTCTTGTCTCTGTAGCCATTGCACATTCTCCTTCCCACAGGCAGACTTCAGGAAGGGAAATCTGGTTGTTCCGGCCACTAACAACTCTGATAAGTCACTAATTATACAGGCCTCTTGCCTTGACTGGGTTGTCTCTCGGGCTCAGTGTCCTGCACTGTTTTTATAGCAGTCTGTGGTAATCTACATGCTGTATGTTGGTAAGAGAGCAGTGAAAGAGCCATTGTGAGCCTGGATTTCTCCTATATAGGAATTTTACAGATTGTATGCCACATTATTGATGTTGCCAGATTCATCAGTTGTCCCCAGCCATAGACACTGGAAAGGAAAGTAATGCTATGCTCCTTTGGGAAGCAAGGAATTGGATTAATCAAGACCTCTTAGTGGATGTATCAGCTTATTCCTGTGGTAAACATACTCTTTACAGACAAATGATCTCTAAGCTAGTCCTTTGAAACTAGATACTTAAAGGTGTTTAGACATTTAATATTCATTGACATCAATGAATTTAGACACATTCCTTTAAAATTCTGACTCTTATCCTTGTGGCTATGAAAGGGTTAGGGCATGGCTTGCTTTTATTTCGTCTCCATGCCCATTTGATCACCTTCCTCCGGGATTCAACAACAAATCACAGATAAAAAACAACGAAAAGTCACAGATGAACCAGAAGTGTTTAGTTAATTCAGGGAAGTTTTCTTTTTCTCCTGGTGAAAAGCTCTGAATCCTTCTGCACTGAGTGTTTTTCAGTGCCCCCAAGACCACAGAACATCACTGCACATTGGCATGCCTCTTCTGATGCAAGAGGGACTCCTCAGGGCAGACCAGTGACGTAGTGGCCTCATCTTGTCTAGAACGTTGTGCCACTTAGAATATTTAGGGCAATTACACCAGTTCTGAGGTTGGTATGTGACCTGGAAATAAAGAAAACATATTGGTTTTATTTAACCTTCTTTTCCTGGGCACCATCTATGTTCAAATCACCTCGCGACATGCCTTGATGAGTACTGCAACCCCATCCTTTCTGGATTCCAAGTCAAGTATGAAAAGCAAAACTACCTCTCCTGTGACAGGTTTATATGTGCGTCTTTCGGGTCTTTCTGCTGTGCATCGTGAGTTAGTGTGCTCTACAAGGGCTAATTTTATTACAAGCGTTCTTACCCAATGTTTTTCATCTGCTGCTTCTACCTACTTTTGTGTGTCAGTAGTTGTATTAATATGTTGTGTAATC
>WEIT01018026.1:249-10494 GCA_013389985.1 Dryoscopus gambensis
AACACTCAGCAGCAGGATGTGTATAGGAATTCACAACCATGGACAGAGCCTGCCTGCCTGCTTGCTTCACATCAGCTATCAAACAGCTGTTGGATGATAACAGCTGTCAGAAAACAACAACCTGAGCTGAATTTGAACCAGCAAAATTTTATGCTGTTGGTTTCCAATGTGATAAGTTGTTTTTTTACCATGTCAAATTGTGGATTTTAGCGTACAACTCCAGAAAACTGTCCTTTCTACATCCATTTTCCTGGGTAACAAATTTACATGCTTATTGCTGCCATCCTAATATTAGCAAGGGGACTAATGACTAGTAATTGATTCCTTCCACTTGAGAATAGATATGCCTGTTGGCTGAACCCTCAGTGTCTTGTAGTAAAGCACCAGAGAGGAAAAAAAATCACTCTATAAAATTACAGAACAAGAAATTTGTCACCCAAAATGTCATGTCTGGTTTCAGTTTTTCTCTCTGTTTGTACTACCAAGATGTTGACACGAGTGGGAAGACTACTAGAGCAGTTTTTTCTTCTGAAAGTGAGTTTCTGTATCAATACGTTATTTATGTGTAACTGGATAATACAGTTCCTGTATATTGGTAGGCAAAAGAAATCTTATCAATTTGTCTCTATAAATTAAAGGATAAGTAGTTACATTAGAACCCTGGAGTAAAATTGAATAGGTAAGTGTCCTAATCCAGTTAAAGATACTGAAATCACATGGATCAAAATGGTAATTAGAGCAGGTCTTTTGTCAGCTTGATAAAGTATTTAATGTCTAAGTTTTGGTAGTGTTTTCCATAGTGACTGTCCCCTACAATCAACAGAATAAGGAACTTTTGAAAAAACAGTAGTGGACAGGGTTTACTGCTTTGATCATAGCAAACTGACTGCACTGAGTTCAGCGCCCTCAAGAATTTATTAATCAAATATATTATGTTGTACATTTACAGGGCAATTTAGCCATCAGATAATAAAACATCTAAAACAAAATGGACATTTGCAGTAACAAGTAGAATGTCAAGATATTTAAAATCAAGCTGTCTTCCCATCAAGATTCTCAATGGGAAAAGCACTTATAAAAGGGGTGCCATAGGCAAAATTGTCATTAATGAGGTTAATTCAGTTCATGTGCCAAAATTTAACTTATGTGGAATATTCAGATTAATTCAAACAAACATTAATACAGAAATTAAAATGCAATGTAAATACAAGAGAGTCAATATTAGTTTCATTTTGATGGAACAAATAATACAAATATTGGAAAATCAAACTGGCAATCCTTGCTTTACTGGGTTTTTTCTAAGCAATATGTTGAAAGACTGCATTGTCTCCATGAAAGTCTGTTATACATTTTAAGGAAAAGCATATAATTTGCCACGTCATTTTTGTTGTCTTTTTAAAAATTTGCATATATTCAGTAATCGTCTGACATGTCTCAGCTAAAATTATAGCCATATTGTTGTCAAATTGAAAGAAATTAGACATGTTATAAATTAGAAATGTCTCTCGCACCAGTTCTCTTCCTAATGGGATTCAGCTGAAGCTTTCCATGTACATGAAAATGGTGTATGAGGCAGACAGCAAATATGGCTGAGCAGAACTTACTCTGCTCTGCCTTTTGCAAGGGTCCAATGAGCCTGTGTTCAGGCTGAGAGTTTGGGGAAGGCTTTGCCATTTGGCATTTTGCAGTTTGTCCTGTGGGGCACTGGGGAATTAAATGTACCTCCCCTTTAGGCTAGATGGATTTTAGAGGATGACTGACATCTGGTGTTGAGGGAATGGACACTTGGTTTTCCATGGTCATAGTAAGCTGTTCCAGCTGGAAAGATTGTTGGGTCGGATGGCAAGGAGCAGCAGATGAATTCCAAGGCTAGCTGATCATTTTACAGCTGAGTGAGCAGTGAGTACTGTGCTGGACATTTTGAGGTCTTTTCTAAGAATGTTAGGGAAGATTTAAATGCTGCCGATAACAAACACCTTAAAATATCCACAGGATATGGATTTGAGAGAATATTGAGTGATCAATAATTACTGATCCTATATTCTGTGATTGCTTGATTCCAAATATCACAGCATGAGGTGTTAGAGTAAGCCTGAGCTTTCTAGAGGATAACGTTGTGAAGCATATTTGCTGATTAGTTATCCGTGCTATTAATCTGAATTGAGAACTCAGGAGGTATTATTCCCTTCACCACCAGGCCACATACATCACAACATCAAGGTAAAATATCAGATGACAGTAACCAGTTCTTAGGTATAGGTTATGGCCATATTGAATCTCATGTCAAACAGCAGGTTTGCTTTGGAGGGTTATGGGCATAGGACAGCAGATGGTGTAGACATAAATATGTCCAAACTGCCCTTCCGGCAACTGATATGTACTAAACCACTTTGTAAACAGGGTTGCAACAAGACTATTCACTTCTGGTTTATTATTCATGTGCATTTGTTTAACTCAGCCTTTGTCTTAAAATGTGCATGTTATCATTTTAGCTATTTTCCTTGTTTAACATCATCTCAGAAGACTGCTCAAGTTGGAAGTGTCACTGTAGACATGCATTCATTCAACACCACGGCACAGGTCAGACACCTCTGAACTAGCCACTCAAGTGACAGAAATCACCTGAAAGTCCAGAAAGGTGATTTCATTATGGTCCTCATAATATGCAGATACAAAAAGCAAGTGATACTACAGAAATCCAAGAGTCCACTTCATTATATGTATACACACAGTGAAAATATATGCAGAATGGTATACAGACATTTTCAAATGTGCCACGTAATAAGCAAATAGCTTAAATACCAGATAGGGAAAAACAGAATAACAATTCAGAAACAATGACCAAAAGCAATTGTTACAAGTTAAACCAGTGAATTGCAGAATAGGGAAGAATTCAGCTACCATAAAAAAAAATCCATAGTTTTTTAAATGAAGATGAAAGTGTAATTTAACACCAAAATTGGAAGAAGAGAAATACAAAAGGCTGAAATGTGTCTTTAAGTGTCTTTAAGTGTCCAAGAAACATTTGAAAAGTAGGTTACTTTCAACACATTGTAGAATCAATATCTAAAAGTGAAGAAGAGGAGAATTCATCTAAAAGCTGCACATCTGCTCTAAGACAGTCTCCTGGACTTTGTCCTTAAGGCAATGGAGATAAGGACAGGAGCCTTCAGAGGACTGATTATCCCTTCCTAAGACAGGTTTTCCAATAGGTGAAAGTAATCTTTCTCTGGAGGTGTCCATATCTATTTATTGATGATAAAAGGAGATTACATAGGTAGTCAGACTAAAAACTGTTCTTTTTGTGAAATTTGGCTCAAGTAAGAGAATAAAAGCAATCAATAATGAAACATAAACATCTAAAAGAAAATCCAGGTTTTGGCCATGCCAGATCTTCCAGTCCAACTTTTGACTGAATGTTTTAGTGGTGTGTTTACAAGCAAGCTTTCATCTGCTCTTTGAGTCTCCCTCCTGTAATTTCTATATTCTAATTATTGTAATTATAGTCAGTATGCACACTAATGCAATCCTAAAAGTGCTTTAGATATGTGTTTATTTCACAGCATTTCTAAGATTTTATACTTCTCTGAGGCAAATGGTTGTGGGACTAACATCAATTTGCATTACTATGGACAATTGAATCAGAATCAAGCTCAATGTCAAATTCTTCTCCTTGTGTCTGAGAAATGACTATTGTTCTTGATGTGTCTAATACCTGCTACCTCCAGCTTGAGGGAAAAGGGATAAGTGGATGGACTTGATTTCATTCCTCAGCCTGCAGTATATCGAAGCAAAAATTAATGCAGAAGTTGAGGGGGAAGTCTGCTTTCATTTTCTAAATTAAACTTAGTCAGCCAGTATTTTGGTAATGAGTGGTTTAGGAGAGCACACAAGAAGGATAAGCAGCAATAATATGATGAACTGTAGTTTTACATTGTCTATCTAAATAGTGAGATTGACAAAACTTCAATTTTCCAAATACAGAATTCTGAGCATGTGGAATTGCATCCATCATCCTGTAAATATTTTGTCTTGTTACAGGAAGTAGTTCAATTTGAATTCATTCTGGGGACTTGAAAACGTCTTGGTCTGTATAATCAGTACCTCTTGCTCTTTATTTTCATAGAATCATATGATGATTCAGTTGGAAGGGATTTTGGCTGTTCAAAGGAGAGAAAGCTATGAGACCAAGTCAAGTGGCACAATGCTTTACCTATTCAGGTCTTTAAAGCTTGCAAAACATTCCAGACAGTCTGCTTGACTATTTGATTGTCCTTGTGGTGAAAAAATTTCCTTATATCCATACTGAATCTCTTTTATTGCAATTTGGGCTTGCTGTTTTTTTAGTCTTCCACCAAGCAGCTCAGGACTTCTTGATAACCTCCCAGTAGGTACTGGGGGGAGGGGTGCTGTTAGGCCCCCCTGAAGCTGTGTCTTTTCAAGGGTCCATGATGCACAAACCCAGTACCCTCAGCCTCACTCATAGGGTCAGTGCTTCAGCCCTGGCCGGGTTGGTTGTGTTGATTGAACTCGCTCCAATTTTACAACATCTTCCTTGTATTCAGGGCCCTAAACTATCTGCAGTGTGTAGATGCAGTGTAAAAAGTACTGATCAGAGCAGGATAACCCTTTTCTCCAGGCTGTGCTTCTACTCACAGAGCCCAGGATGCTGTTGGTTGTCTTTGCTGCCAGACTACACAGCTGGCCAATGTCCTCCTTGTGCCCACCAGCACCCCCAGGTCCTGTTAACACAGACTTTTCAAGGCCTTGAATACATCAAGAGTTTAATTGCCCTGCCCAGCTTCCTTTGGGACCCCCAGCCACTCTTCGTGTCCAGGACCTGATTTCAGCCCAGTCAGGCTCTGTCACTCTGTGTAGTGAGACCACAGTGGTGCCAGGCTTCAGCCCTTCCTCTGCCCCTTTTCTGCCTGGCTGGAGCCCCCAGCGGTGCCCTGGCCCCTGTTGATCACTTGCTATGTAGGAGTCTGTCAGTGGACCCCCATTACCATGGGACTGTTCCCCATGGGACATGGCATGGCCAGTACTGGGGCTCCCTCAGCTCCAGCTCCCTGGCCCTGGGGTTGCTGCTGGGCCACACTGCTCCTTGACAAGACACATCCCTGCCAGGCAGCCCTGGCTTGTATCCCTGCCAAGGCTTCTTCCTTCCCAAATCCAGGACTTTGCATTTGTCCTCAATAAATTTCACAAGGCTCCTGGTGGCCCACTCCTCCAGCCTGGCTAGATCTCTCTGAATGGCAGCCTTGTCATTTTCCTTCATAATATATGCATGCAAACTATACACATATATACATAAATGCATCACTGCCCTACATTTTAGAGTATCAAAATGGTTTAAAGTATCTGTCACCCTTCCTGACTATATATGCTTCTAAAAGAAGTACAGTGCTAATGAAATTCTGTACAATAACTGTGCTGTCTACTGTGTTTGACATGTAAAAAATAACTCTCCTAATTCTCAAGTGAATAATGCCCTCTCAGTTCTCAGTTCTGTAAAGGAGAACAAAAACTACTACGTTACACTGGCTCATGCTTTTTAAAAGCAGAATAAATAATGAAGCAGTTGCAATGTTTACTGACACTTGTAGATGTCTTGTAGGTATATTAAATTGTTGAGGCTAAATTTAATTTCAGCATTTGGTTAAGAACCTGGTGAATTTTTACTTCATGGCAATGAACTTGCTGCACCATTTTGGCAGTATGCTTTCCTACTTGGAAAATTATATGTGACTCCTGTTGCAGGAGATGCTCTGCAATGATATCAAACAAGTCCTGTTTTAGAGTTTCTGGATGCAGCTGAAGCATTATTTTTAGAAAGATCATATTCTGGGCAGAGAGTGTTATTTAATTTTAAATATATATTCTTTTTAGTTATCTAGAAAGATCAGACCAAAGACATAGAGTTGACTTCACTTTCCTAAAGATTTTTTTATTACTTCCTTGTAATATGAAGATTTTTTTATATTCTTTGTAAATATCTGAAATATTCACTTTGTATTTCCTTTTATTTTGCTGGATTGCAAGTGAAACTTTTCTAAATAGTCATAAGTACTGGTGAATTTCTCACAAAAGAAATATTACAGAATCATAGAATAACTTGGAAGGGAACCACAAGGAACAACTATGGTTAGAACAACTGTGCCTTGATGTAAAAGATTCAGGATTAATGCCTTACTCCAAATGGAAAAAACCCAAAAGACATCAAAAAGGGCTTAAAACAGTCCACATGGCTTTCGTCTTTTTTGCACAGTATATAGGATACCTAGGCTATTAATTAGGGAAGCTCAGTTAAGTTCCTGAAATAAGTAATGGTGAATTGGATGTTTCTTACTGACAGAATACTTAATTAAATAATATCAAACAGTTGCAGAAGATGAGATAAAATACTTTGAGTCTAGGAAAAAACACTTTCCTGCTATGAGACCTAAGTCCACATCCTGATTTTGGATCAATTAGATGTGAACCCTGCATTCCAGATGAGTGCCCTATATGGTGTCTGTTCTTTTTCTCTCCAGGAAGTGGGTTCTGACCCTGAGGTATGTTAATATTGACATATAGCATTAAGTTACTACAAAATGTTTTGCTTCAGGTGAAAACACACTGTCCAGTTAGCAAACATATAGCTGTATTTTTTTTCTATTAATTAGCTACTAATCAGCTACTGTTGTGAGGGACACTATGCAAGCACACATGGGAAGGGTAAGTCTCTGCCCAAAAGAGAACAAAGGAGGTGCTAAAAAGACAGTATTATCCCTCTTTTTACTGAGATAGAAAAGAGGGATAGAAAGTGCATGCAAGCTGGCTAGAGATAACACAAGCAGCCTGTGGTTGAACCTGGTGTTCAGCCCAGTTATTCAGTATCCCCACTCTCTGCAGCAACTCCAAGGCTGCTCCTAATATTAACATTTGTTTAATTGTCTTGCGACTAGCTTACACTGAGCCTGTCAGCTAGAAAGATTAAAGAAATGTATGCCAGCCACACTAAAAACAGAATACTGTGTCCACTCAGCAAAATACAATGCTGGTAGGTATACAATGTAGGTATATCTTTGTGGACATAAAATAACACAAGATGTAAAAATAGTCAGAGGAGTTATAACAGCTTTAAATCCGCTACTCACATTTATTTTAAAAGTGCCCCTCTTCATAAAGTCAGGTTGCAAGCTTTATTTTACATTAGCATCTGATTGCACTCTGGTGTAAATATCTTTAGAAATGAAGGGAAAGGAAAAATGAAAATACAGAGGCACAACGGAAACTCACAAAGTACTTTAAAGAGTCCTGTACAAGAGATGTAGCATTTTGAGTGGCTTCTCATCCCTTTTCAGTGGGTTTGTGAAAATTATCTAAGGTTTATGCATGCTGCTTCTATATCTTCTGTAACAGTTTGAGAGACTTTATGATGCGGCAATTTAAAAGAAAGTGTCTGTCTTTTTACAAACATTTTCCCCATTTCCCAACTGTCTTGTTATTTCTAGGGATGTACTCAGCAGTACATGCAACTGCATATAAATTCCTGTTCTTGCAATGGATAAGACCTGCTACACTGAAAGCAACATTCAAGTTTCAGGGACACAAAGAAGCCAAATGTTGTTTGCTGGGTTTGGCTTTTTATCCTGTTACTCTTCTTTACGAGCAGCTCTTAAAAAATTCAGTGATTCTGTAGTAGTCCAAAGCTCTTCAGTAATTGTTAGCCTAATGTGGCAGCATTGCACAGAATAGGTCAGGCATTTCCAGCAAAGTAGGTTTTCATGTTGGATGGACATGCAGTAATGTCAACAAGCTTCCAACTGGCTTGCCTCAGAAACCTGACTGGTCTCTTTCCAGTTTACTTTTGCCTGCAGATGTCCAGGACTTTGTGGGGACTGTCCTGGGTTAAAACGCTTTGTAGTGTCCCAGCTTTGTAGCTGCAGGCATCCTTGGCATTGAGACAGCTGGTTCCAGGCTTGCTGGACCTAAAACTCCCCATTGTCCCAGTGTGGCACAGACTGCACGCGAGGCTGTATCTGATGGATTAACGTGACTTATCTCGAAATTCTTACATGAGGTACCTAAATTAGAAACTGTCAGTATGGGAGATAGGGACCTACAGACTGCAGCTGAAATTGTTGCTGGATCAGATCTCCAGATTTCAACTTAATGTAAAAAAAGTGTATCATCCATATACATACATACATATATATATATATATAACCATCTACAATAAGATTTCCTAGGCCTCTGCTCCAAATTTTGTATTTTATTTTCTGAAAAAAATACATCCTCCCTCCCAAATTTCCAGTAAAAAATTTCTAAATGTCAATCCCTTTCTTTTCTGTTCCATGATTTAAGAAGATAAATTCTGAGATTCTAGATTAAAGAATTTAATTTCACTTAAAAGAAAAATGGGACAGAACTGTGCCACCCCCACAGAGAGACAGAAAGAACAGGTAGTTATTTTCACTACTTAAAGACAACACTATCCTAAAACACACGTGTGAAAGAGGATAGTATGGACACCTTTCACTGTTATTTTCATATTGTTCCTTCTACTGGCTTTTTTGGGGGGGGGGATGGATCAGAAGTCGTTATGGATTTGTTCAAGAAACCTCTGTTCCCCTTAACAGCTGGAAGGAGATCTTTAAAATAGCATATGTTTCTGATTGATTTTTCCCTGTTGTTGATGCCTTGGATGTTTGATTCAGATAATTCATCCACACTGCAAAAGCACAGAAGTACAGACCATGGATACTGATTTTAATCTGTGGTTTGTAGTTGTCCAGAATTGAGGATTATTATTTTGGGCTGGTGTATAACATACCTAGCTAGCCTGGAAAGTCTAGAAATTTGACTACAAATCTTGAGAGTACAAACTGTTTTCTGCTATTTCCAGAATTCTGAGGTGTGGTGAGACCACAAACACCGCACAAATTACCACATCTCCGAATTTTGATCCTTCTGCTCCTCAACATAATTGAAAGACATTATAAACATAGTCACGACAATAAAAGCTCAGTAACTTAAAGAGCATTTTCTAGTATTTGAGGACTTTTCTAGACATGCATTAGGTGGAAAAAAAATAAAGGTATTTGCTTTCAGCTGATGTTTAATCCAAATATTATAACAGTTTTCTTCTACCAAGTTTAACCACCAATAAGTTTTAATCAATGTGTTTTGAATCTGCACTCTCAGGGCCAGAGTCCCTGGTACAGTTTTTCTTCTTTGTGTCACTTCAACAACGAAAAGCATTTGGAAACCTGGTTAAATTTGCAATCCAGCTCAGATTCATAATTCTTCTGCACAGACAGCATGGCTCAAGATATCTGGACAGTTACAGTGTGCTCGATTTGTCTGCTCTCTGCTGCTCTTGTGCATTGATGATGCAGCCCTTGCTTACGCTTTGAAGAGAGAAGCATGAGCTTTAAGTAAATGATGATTCCAAATAAAAAAGGCTTAAATCCCTTCTTTTGAGAGCTTGGCCAAAGCACGCCTATGAGGCCAACCTGTAATTTAAAAAATAAGGAAAGCTCTGGAATGGGTCAGTAGGGCCCCTTTATAGTTTAAATATTATGCTGGTTTGGATTTTAGCATTCTTTGGGATTTCATGTATCACTCAGTGCCAACTGATAGCCTGAGAGTTGAATCAGTATGTAGCTGACTTGTGGTTCCATCCTTTTTTTCCACTAGATTGCTGTGGAACTTATGGTTCTCATTTGAGCTTGTTTTTATTTTTTTGCCAGTTGTTGAATATTTCCCCATCCCCCTTTGTCAATAGGATTTAATATATTTTATATTTGGGGTTTTTTAAATGAATATCTCTTTTGTTTAGCAATTTTCCAACACTGTAGGCAGATTTCCTTACTCCTTTTAGTGTTTCTGAAATAGGGTGGTACTTTGAAGTAAGATCTCTTAAACTGATTACTGGTCTTCACCTTTTTTATAAAAGTCTTACTGGTTTAGTCTTCATGGCTTTTCCTGATTTCTTAGACAAATATACCGTACCTATTAGACAAGCATTCAATCACAGATTCTTTACTTCTCCATGAGTTTCCTGTATGTTTTATCCCATTGGTCTAAAACATGTAAAGCAGAAAACCAGAGATGAATATTATTGAATATTTCTCCTGCAACATAAGTAACTCATGCCACATCTATATCTTAACATGTGTTGTGGTTTATCCCTGGCAGGGAGCTCAGCCTCACACAGTTACTTACTTGCTCCACTCAGTGGGATGGGGGAAAGAATCA
>WEIT01018035.1:2143-29172 GCA_013389985.1 Dryoscopus gambensis
TTGAGGAAAAAATAACTTAGTAATATAGAAGGGATCACTAGTAATACAGAACTATTGCAAAACAAAACTGGAAGAGTCTGTGTTGCATGTTGCTATTGGTAGTAGTTCTCTCAGACCAATCCTTCAAGCTGTACACTCCTCATACACCATGGAGCATGTTTCAAAAATAGCTGGAGGTTTAGCTGCTCAAAACTCTGTGTGTCAAGTTTATTCAGCCTGCTTTTAAATACCTATAATTTGGGAACTGCATTTCCTATTTGGCTAGCAGTGGCTGTTCAGAGACATTTAGCAAGTATAAACAGGACTGCTTAATGTTACATAATGAAGGAGATGATGGGTAGAAAGGAGAAAAACTCATATGGTCATGTATTACTTGGGAGTAATACCTACCAGTACCAGTTATATATTTGATAGATTTCTGTAGGTTTAGGTATGTGAGGGTGGTGCTCAAGTGAGTGTCAGAACTGGATTTTTCAAATACGTTGTCATGTGGGTGTGGAGTTGTTGCTGTTGTCTGTGATGGGAAAAATGTATTAAGTTGTTCCTACGCTCCTCCCTGTGCTCTGCCACTCCTTCCCATCCCCTGACTGCTGTTCAGTAGCCTCTCAGTCACGCTGAAGCAGCTGTAGTCAGGCTGAGATCTAAAGTGCAGTGGAGAAGTGACCCAAATTGAAAAGCATCTGTGTGTTTTTCTTTGCCTAGACCAGACCAGTTCAGTGATCCAGCTGTCAAGCCATCCCTACTCACAGCTATTGCAGGTGCTTTTCAGAAGTTGGGGAAGTGTGGCTCAGACATGGAAACAAAGGCTGGTGACAGTGGTGGGCTCCTTCAACAGCTCACTTGCCAAGCAAAAAAGTGTTTGGGAAATGTTGCTTGGGCTTTCTGCATTGAGTAATGCTGAAATTAGGAGATAATTGATGAAGGAATTGTGGCAGCTGTTTTCAGGATCTGAATGAGTGCCACTCCCTCCTGAAACAAAACCAAAAAGAAAAAAAAATTCTTAAGTTGAAAGAAAAATGCCTTGTAAATTCATCTGGGTTAATGAAACAGCTGTGAGACAAGTGAAGGAAACCTTAATAGACTGTAGTTGATGGTATTCTAAATACCATCTCAATACCATCTACAGAAGGTTAATGATCCTGGAAAATATATGTCAGAGTGGGAATGTCTCTCCAGTCATGAATAAAAAGGAGAAAGTAAATAGGGAACATTTTGTTCCTGTCTATTTCAACACATAGCTAAAGGGCATCAGGTAAAGGAGGTAAAGAGTGATTTCAAAATGACTAAAACATCATAACTGAACTGCAGAGCACAGCACTAGCAGTTATTGTGAATACTGAAAATTCAGGTGGGATCAAAAAGTGTCTGAATGAATTCACAGTACTCTTCATTGAGAATTGATAACTAAAAAGGCATTAGGTGTCAACTCAAGACACAGGGTCACTCTTGGGTACCCTGGTTGATGAAGTTCTGTAGGTGTTCTCTATTACTTCATGGTTGCCTTTTTGGAAGATGCATTCCAACAATGCAGATTGCTGGAGTAGCTGAATACAAAGGAACCAAACCTGTGATAAAAGGAGATCAGGCTAAATGGTTCCTTTTGGCATTTAAACTTTTTGAAATTAGAATCAAAATAGAGGATGAAAAGATGAATATATTATACTTTAAAAAAGTTTTAGACCTTGGTGTCCAGAAAAACCTGGCTATTCTTACAGTGCTTATCCTTTGGGGATAGAACAGCAACCCCAAGCACCACACAGAAATACTTATGTTTACTTTCAGGCCCTTTTTTGTTTACACCTGCTCCGCTTTAATTTTCGAATTCCATGTTGAATATAATGACAAAGCAATATGCATTATTTCTACAGCATGTGCCTACACAGCATCTTCATTGGATAAGGGTATCACATGCAAGATACATTAAATTACTATTGCAATATTCACACTATTACATTAGGTCTGCCTAGTGTATTGTTTCACAGACTTATTTTTCTGATCATGTGTAAACCACTGGATTAATGAAACCTGCAAGACACCTTGCAGAATAAAGGAAAAGAACTTTTCTAATGGAAAACTCTACTTTATTCCCTTGGTTGCGAGGGAGTTTATGCTGTGAAATACAAGATCATATGGGATGGGATTCAGTTTGAACATTAAAGTGTGTAGGTGTCTCTATGTTGGTGATATAAGTGGAGATTTAGTTGGTGTTCAGTGAAAGCTAGGGAGTGAGTAGATCACTCCTAGTGGATATTCCTAGCTATTATCTGGATATTACTCTCTCTTCTGCAGCAGTTCTGCTGTTCAAGGGGACATGCAGGTTTTATTGTGTCATATATAAAGTTGCATAGATTGACCAATCTCTTCCTGATAACAGAGGTCACTGAGAACTTAGATTTACTGCTAAGGAAGACTTAGTATGTGACTGGGATTTTTCACAGATATGTCTAACTATCCTTAACTAGTGCTGCCAGCTCTGGCTCTGCATGGCATCCAGCACATCTTATGGATCTATTCAGGCTTTAGGAACATCTTCATATGGCAAACCCAGACTGATCTCTGCATGATTTAGCTATCCTGATGCCGTGACCTGAACTTTCTAGTTAAATAGCCAGCCTTTCTTTCTCAGATTTCCCTCTTGTCTTTAAAGAGCTGTTAAATGATTAAATAACATTTCCCTTCTCGTGATTACAGATCAGTTTTCAAGTGTACTGAGTTTTGAGTTTTGGCAGTGCTGCCTCTGAATCCTGTTTTAAATCAGGTTTTGGCTGCTTGCTGCTTTTAAACATCCTGTAGTATTTTTTAATAAAAGTGCAGGTGTTAGTACAGCTGTTCCAGGAAAACTCAAGACAGAGTAATTACAGTCTGGTTTCCAAGTCTCTACCTTGTATTTTAGTTGGATATCATATATTTCCTGTTGCTGAAAGACTTCTAGTTGCTGAGTTTTAGTAGCATGAACCTCCAACCAGAAGTTGTTTCTAGTTAAACAGCATTTTATAATCTAATTTATGGAAGTTGTTATGTATAAATTTTTGATCAAATGTGGAAGAGTAGTAATGTTTCAGGTGCAACAAGGGCTTTCCAAAGTATTTTAAAGAGTATTATATTTTCTTTTTAAAGCTTCAACTGTAAAGCAACTTTCAGAATCAACTGGGAATGATTATATACTTTACGTGTTGAATCCTTTAGCTTTTGAGGTTTAATATATGCTGCAGTATATCCACAGTGAATTCTGTCGTGTTTTACTGCTAGGTCAGTTACGGATTTCACATTTGCTATGTTAAGTTTAATGTTGTATATATAATTGCTTAAAAAATGTGTCACACTTCTTCAAAATCAGACTGTACATAAAACCTTTGGGATTGGCTGAGTATTCAGTAGTTTGCAAGTGCGCACAGATATTCAATCAGGATCTGCTAGTGTAAATAGTGGCAACACTGGTGGGACTCTGAGTAGTTTCTGGAGACCGCGCTGTTGAATTTGAACAGAATTTCTTTTTGGAGTTTGTTTCCTGTATGTGAAAACAAAGCATGGAAGTGATCACGAAGTGCTTCTGTTAGTTCTGTCTAGACAAAAGTCTGTTTTATTTAGCTGCCAAGTCAAGGCAGAAGAGTGCTCCTGAGAGGGCCTGTGAGACAGTGAGGTAGCCCCAGGAATGCAGCTGGTGCCAGCACTTCGCTTTTCCAGGGCAAAGCCCTGGACCACACCCAGAGTCTTTCCCCAAGCTCTAACAGTGATGCATGTCAATGTTAGAAACAAATAAGAAAACAGACTGAGACCAGATTCATTCCAGGGGCTTTCAACTGCCGAAGAAGAAAAAAAAAAGTGTGGGGAACAGTTCCTGTGACCTCACTTTGGTTGGATCAGACCCAATGAATTAAAGCAGGACGGTTCATCACAGCAGAGCAGAATCTAGACTGTAGTTGTTAGGGATTCCTGGATGTCAGGATCCACAGCATCTAAGGCTCTCCTGCAGAAAGGCTCATCCTTGTCCTCCCAGAACACTTAGATGGATCTCTTTTTGGCCCTTTTTTCTTACTCTGGGCAATGGGCACAGAATGCAATAGGTGTTCTGCAGTTTAAGAAATGCTGCTTTAGAGCAAAATGTTGTTAGTCTGGAAGGGTAAGTGTACTTAAGAAGCAGGAGAAGGCATGGAAGACAAAACCTGTACTAAAATAAAGCAACTCTGGAAAAGAAATGGAGTAGGCATGGTGTTGTTTTCCTATCTTACAGAAAACCCCTAAAAATCTCTCTTGGGTTGTGCATATATAACTAACTGACTAACTGCTTGTCTCAAAAGCCACTATTCTGGAAACTGGTTTAACAACTTCCACTTCAGTGTATTTGAACAATATTTGCCAGAGAGACAGCCTTGCCCTGATGAACTAAGAGTGGTTGAAGTGCTGTTCCTTGTCCTACTTCAGACCAGCTTGGTTAAAAAGTGTGTTAGTGGAAAATCTGGCTTGGTATTCAAATCATCAAGATGACCAAGAAGGGTCTTTGTCTTTCCCTGAACTATGAAGCACGGCTTGATTTCTGTCACGAAGCTTGTCATTTTAGAGAAGATGCAGTCAGGAGTACTAGTCTCACTGCAATCTCTGTTTTCTACTACTTACAGTAGAAAATTAAAGAGAAGTAAAACTCTTAGTTTTTAATTGTACTTTTTTTTTTTTTACTTCTAAGATAATGTGAAATAAAATTTTATTTTCAAGGGTGATGCTTTTCCACTCTGCTATCTGGAGTAACATTTTGTTTGGGGTTTACTTAATGGCAAGGGTCATGTATATACTTAATATTGGAAATAAAAGCTGTACAGAGAACAAGATGTGAGATGAATTCACTACAGGTTATTTCCCTAAGATACGTGTTACTGAGACTACCTGATAGTAATCTGATTGTGGGCTGATTTATGCATGTCAATGCTGTGGCATTTTGTGTTGCACATTTTACGATTTGCACAAATGTTGTGAAAATAGCTGATTCTGCATGTATGTTTTCAAACCTAGGAATGTAAATAATGGCAGTTATTTTGGTGATCAGTGACTTAATTGTGAAAGTGGCAGCAATCTGATTTTTACTTTGATAGGAGTATTTTGTTAGGAAATGTGTAACTAGAGGTGTATAAAGATGTCTGAGATGCTTAACTTGCAAACTTGTTGATCAAGTAACAACAGTTTATAATGGTTTCCAGCTTAGGTCCTGGTCCTGGGGTTTTTACCACAGGAGTTCTCAGTTTATCCTCTCTTGCCACAAATAGTCTTTCCTATCTGATACATCTTGATGCCACCTGACAATTGGTTATCCATATTCATTCTTCCTTTCCCTCCTGAAGAAAATCAGGAAATAAATGAAAAAAATAGGAAAATAGAAGAGAACACAAGTTACAGAACATTCTGTAGGCTTTTTATTTCTTTCCTTGATTTTAAGTAACAAATAGCTGAGACAAGAAGATATAACACAGGAGTATCTCTGCAGAAGTAAGTATGACTGTAACAAAATTGCAGCCGCCTTTTGAATAAATGTAGAATTATAAGATTATACATGCTTTTGAAGTAGTCTAGTCTACTAGATAGACACTGTAAGTGCTTCTTTTTACAAGTTAATTTAAGATGTGCTAACAAAGGTACTGCTGGTATGTTAGTCACGGTTTATCATGATGACTATGACTTACGCTAGGTAGTTTTATGCTAGCTAGCTCAGATATTCAATTTTTTTAATACAGAAACCAGGCATATGTAGATGTCTGCAGTCTGGGAGCTGCACAAGCTTTTCATTATATATACTTACCGTCTGCTTCACATGAACTTCTGTGTCCTTCTGTTTTGCAAGTATATACTATTGGTCTCTACAGGAGCTGATACTGCTTGAGCCATGATTTAAAATCACACCATGTGAGAAATTGTAATTTAACTTGAATATGGGTGGGATTTGGCCAAGAAGGTATGTTAAATTTACTAATCTAACCACAACTGTATGTATTTTCTTATATGAATTTTTTTCAATAGGGTCAAGTTCATTATCAAAGATTTAAAGTGATGGAATATGGTAAGTGTTATTTAAGGTCATTTAGTAGTGATCAAAATCAGTAGTGATTCTCCATTAATTTATACTAGCTTACCTTGGCTGGCATGAACATTTTAAATACTCACAGAAAGTTTAATTTTCAAATCTTTAACTTCTCTGAGACTAACAAAAAATACCATCTTATCAGCTGCCTTGTTTATCTTTGGTAGTTTTAATGATCCCAGAATATCTGTATAGTATGTGGTTGTAAAGCTTGCTGATCATTCTGTAAAGGCTGAATAAGCTAAAGGTTTTATATTTCAGACTTACAAGCTTATGTGCAGGCTGCTTTTATGATGCATTGTTCTACATTCAACAAAAAGTTGTAGTCTGGGGATTCGGTTAAAAATACGTCTTACCTTATATTAGGAAACTTAGGAAACTAGCAGTCTCTATCAAATTACATGTTCTACCCTTATTACTTGAAAAAAGAATATTCCTTCTGAGAATTTAATGCTTTCTGCAATTTTTTTTTTTAGCTTTACCAAAATTTGATGTCATGATAACAACACCCTTATACTACTCTTTGAGAGATGAAGATGTAACTGGTATTGTCTCTGCAAAGTAAGTAAATCACTGATACTGTTGTCACCCTCACTCTTAAGAAACTTATTGTGGGTCTCTAAGTGTCAAGATAAAACTTATATTTGGAATGCTAATAAAGCCCCATCAAAATTAGTTGGTTAGTATCCAACAAAATCCAACTGGATTTTGTTGTAACAAGGTTCAGTAGATCTTCAGATTTCTAGTAAGTTCTTTTGGTCTGGTAAACATACTTCTAGATTATAGCTGTACATTTTCAGCTACCTCATATGAAAATTTCATAAGTTTCTTGCTTGTAATATGTATTTTTGTGCTTTTTCTTTGTTCTTACAGTTCTTTTATCAGGTCTGTAGGTAGAGTAACTATATTTTATTAGACTACTTGGAAAATTTGGCGAACTTCTATGAACATCCTTATTGTTCTAATAAATCAACATTGTGGATTTCAAGTATGGGTTTCTCCTATCAAAATACGTAGACCTGTAAATGAGTAAAGAATTAACAGCTCTTGAGAAATTCAGAAGAGGCTTCAGTGTAGACTCTTGTGTAAACAATATTTCATTTTTCAGCTGAGCAAATATTTAGATAAAAATTTACCATGCATTAATCTCAAAGAGAAATTAATTTTATTTTTGAGGACCATAGCCAGCTAGAGCTAACTGATATATCCATCCAAGAAGACCAAAATAAAGGGTCTTTTGTGAGTTATCTAATGCCTTAAAATACATACCTTCTGAAGAAACGCTCCATTTATAAGTGAAATGCAGAAATGATTGTGTAGCAAGGTATTTAAATTAAATGTTTGGACTTTCTGAAAACACTTTGTTCTGTAGAATCCATGCAACCTGATATTATAAACTATCAAGGCTAGGTTGGATGGGGCCCTGAGCAACCTGATCTAGTGGGTGGCATCCCTGTCCATGGCAAGGACCTTTAAGATCCCTTCCAGCTCAAACCATTCTATGATTCTGTGAATTTCATAAGGGGGAATCGTAAAAAAACATTTTCCTTGCCTTTTTTTCCCCCATTCCACTTTGCTTTTGCAATCCATTGTATGCCAGGTAATATTTGGTTTCTTAAGTTGTTTTGGTCTTCCACAGGATACTTGACTCTTTCGTTTGGTATACTCATAAGATATTTGAAAGTGTACCTGTCTGCTGCAATAAATTCATACTTAGACACCAGTGAATCACCTGAGATTGAATCCCAGCAGTGACAAAGTTTTCCTGATACATTGTAATTATTTATTGAGAATAACTTCATTCCTGGTGACTGTTTTTATAGACATAATGCTTATTTATACAAAGAGTTTGTATTTCCCTTACACTTGCAGATGTCATAAAACCCTTTTTCTTCTCTGGAGTATTATTAGATTAAGTTAAGTACAGGGATGCTGCCCAATGGCAGTATCATTTGAAGGTTATTGGCAGCTTATGACTGTAATTAGGTCTGATTAGAAAGACTGAGTTCAAATACAAGACAGTGTTATCAGGGTTATTCCTGTAACTACGCTGTTTGATTTTTCTTTCCGTCTGCTTTTCAGCTTTGATATTACTTAAGTGGCTGCATAATGATTTAAAGTACTTTGAAGTTATCACACCTGCATGTATTACTGCTGAGGACTAGAATGATTTTAGGTGTTCTGTCTGTCCCCATGTTGTTCCTCCCCCCCTCACTTCTCTGTCGCAATCTGATAATGTCATGCTTTCTCTTAAGTATGACTTGGAAACATCTCTACAAAATTTTTATTTCATTGCTGCTCAGTAACTGCAGGTTGCTACTGTCTTCCTAAGAAGGGAGTATGTTACAGTTTTCAGATTTGCCCCAGCTGAACAGTGTTTGCAATGATTTCTTGAGACTGTGATTACTAAATAATTAGTGATAATTATTACCAAATATCTGGAGATACCTCATTTCATGTTAGCAGTATTTGGTAAACAGAATACTTAGACTTTCTACATCCCATTTTAACTCTACTGCATATTAGTTATCATGCTACATCAGTGTCCTAGTCAATAACTTGCTTCCAGCTTTTAACTTACTATAGTTAACTTTTGTACATTGTACAGCCCGTAATAATTTTAATAGGTTTGTGCAGCTTGTGTGCAGGAAAGAACAGCACTGTGTATCTTCTCCAGGTTTTGGGCTTCCATCTTTAGTGTTGATAAACTGGTCTCAGTATTGCAAACTCCATGTTTCAAAGGAGAAGTATGTTCTAGCCATATTTGAGGCTAGAGAATAATACTTTACTAGGATCTTTTGCCTTGAGAGCTGTTCAGGAGCCCAAGCCCTGGAGGGTGGTGCAGTGTTGTTTGACTTTGCCTGATGTGTTTCAGGTACACGTATGGAAAGCCAGTAAAGGGACTTGTAACAGTCACTTGCCTTTCTGTCTCTTACTGGACAAACAAGAGAAATATAACAACAACAATGGAGGTGAGTTGTCTCTTAGCAGTTTGTTTAAGTGTTTGTCCTGTTGTGGTTTAAATGACACCTGGGACCATTCCTGAATGCTGAGTTCAGCCAGCATGGTCTATAGAGTGACTTGCATGGAGAGTGTTAAACTCTCTTTAATTTCCAGCCTAAAGCATCTACATTCAGACTGCTTGTTGGGAATGATACTTGGCACCTGTGCTCCCTTTGCCTGTGCCTTGAAGTTATTTTGGAGAGTACCAGTTGACTCAGGTAAAAAAATTTTCCAGGAGCCACGTAGGTGCTGGAGGACCCATACTAAGGAATTGCTCCCATACCTTACGTCTGCCCCTGCACACTGAGCTCCGTGTCATAAGGCCTGAGGAGAACACTCCAGTTGTCTAGGTGGAGCTCTAGCATGATAGAAACCAAAGCATTTTGCCTGCTAATTGCCAGCAATTACATTTGAGCTGCACTAATTGTAACCTGAAGCATGAAATTTAAAATGACATACAGTTACAATCTGAACACTTAAAAGAGGTGGTAGACTCATTGCATTCTTTTTGCAAAATCAGAAATTTTACTTTTGAGATGTGGACTGTGTTTAAAAAAGATTAAAGTTTTGCTACATGTGGTGACTGTAATTTTCTGTTTGCTGACTTCAGCCGCTGTCTGACCGGTGCCTTCAGCAGCACTTAGTCTACAGAAACTCTGATGTTGAATAGGGTATACCCCTTTCCTCAGGCAGGAACTTTTTCATTATATTTTTCTCTAAAGCTTAGGTACCACTGCACTAGCCATGTAGAAGTGGATAATTCTAGGAACTAGGGGGAAAAAAGTAACTTCTTCCATAAAGCATTGTTGCCTCTAAAAAGTAGTGAACTTCTACTGGATTTAATAAAAATGGTTGCTGACAGCAAAAAGAAAAAAGGGTCAGTGTTCATAATTTTCTGGTGGTGACACTCCAAAATTTGTATATGGAGAGAGCTACAGGACTTAGCCAGAAATAAGCTACTGTAGACAGAAAGGTGCCCTCGGCTTTTCTGGCTCAACAATTATTTTTTCCTACATTGCAGATAAATGGATCTGTGAATGTAACCTGTAACAAGCTTATGTTGCAAAACTTGAATGCTGAGCAGTCGTGGCACCAAGGTGACAGCGACTACATAGAGCCGATAGAAATGATCGCAGTGGTGACTGAGTCACTCACAGGTATGTGGCTGTGTGAGGTCTGCTGAGAGAAATCCAGAGCAGGTGGGGCTGGAAGGCCTCCCTGCTGTGTGGAAGAGCTTGGAGCACTAGAAAAGTATCATGTACTGATGTCAGCACAAACCATCCGCATGCAAATATATTATCTGAATGTTGCTTGCCCAGAAATTAAATAGTTTAACCAGCTGTTAACTTGGTTGAATAGAGTTCTATGCTAAGTGATTTATTAAATAGCCAAGAAATACATTCTGATGAGAGTTTAAAGTCAGTAACTGATCCTTTTTGATGAGAAGAGCATGCATAAAGGATTGCTAGCATTAGCCCGAATTTTACAAATTTAAGTTTAGTCATAAACTTGCCTGACACATTAGTAGAAAGAATTCCCTGGTCCTATATTGTCCACAGTCTAGCCTCTTCTAGATGGACTCATTTGCAAACTGAGGGGTTTTTGTGAGTTCATGTTCCACTGCACCTTGCACATTAGAAAAAAAAAAAAAATCATATGTAAAGAATTTCTGCCTGTCCCAGAAACTAGGTTTCATTACAGACTTTCTGTAGAAACCCCAGCAAGGTGAAGCTGGCTGATTTGGGTTTTAATAAATCCCTTCCTTGTGTTGTTCTGACATAGTCTTATGGTTGTAGCAGGCAGTACAAGTACATATACCACCTTTGTACTGATGTTCCACTAGAAGGATGAAGAATGATAGTAGAAATGGGGAAACACAGGACAGAATTATTTTAAAGTCATGGGGAGTAAACTGTATTGCTGCTAAAGTAATATATGTGTTAAATGCATGTTTTCTAAACACATACAATTATTCTACAGGAATCTCCCAAAATTCAAGTACCATCATATTTCCAAAGCAAAGTGACTATTTTATTGAATTTCTGGACTACTCTAGAGTTATAAAGCCTTCTCTGAACTTCATAGCTACTGTAAGTTCTTTTGTTTGATTATCATCTGTGGATGATACACCCCCAAATATATACTTCATTTAGTGCATTTATCTATTTAAGCAGTTTTTAAATAATTTAGTTAAAACTCATCAAACCACATTGCTCTCAAGTGAAAGTGTTGTTTCTGTCTTTTGTCCTGTCTTTTTCATGCCAGCTGCAGTCCGCTCATATAAGTATTTCATGTTCTTCATTCTGTCTCATCTGCATTCAGTATTTCTAAATTTTGCAGAGGTTGCAGAGGGTATCACTGCATTTTGCTTGAAAAGGGGAAGCAATTTTACAATTCTTGAGCTTTTCATGTATAGAAATGAGACCTAAATAGCAGTGATTTAGGCTGAATATACTCTTCCAGAGTAGATTGGCTCAAGACATAGCTTTATGCTAGCCTGATCATTTGGGCTTTGGAGTTTTGTGCTTTTCATTTTCCTTGACAGCATCTCAGTTTGAATCCACCTGTTTTTTTCTCCTCTTCCAAAGATGAACTGAGTGAGAGATAGCTGAGGCATCTGGCAATTCTTGCAGCTGGCAGACAGGAAGGTATCAGTTTATGCTCCCCAAGCAGTGTGAATGAACAACTGCTGCTGTTACTTATTAGTGGAGATCTGCATATGGTCTTCAGAGAGAGAATAGGAACATAGTGACTGAGGAGGAGAGGTAGTGCAGTGACATCTATGGACTGAAAAGGGAAACATCAGTGCTTTTAAATATACAAGTTGATTTTTTGGTCGTGTATAGTGCAGAATAAGAGTGATTTTACTGGATAAAAATCTGTTTGAGTGTGGGCAGAAAGGTTGTAAGTTGCAGTGCTGATTGGTATATGATGGAGTGAAGAAGTTGCACACTGTCAATTTTTGGCCTGGTTGCAGTCTTCAACTCATTTGATGAATTCATAAACACATTTGACTCAGCACCATCTCTGCTCATCTGACTCATTTTCCCACATGATGTAAATGTTAGGTTGCCCTTTCTTGTGGTGGTGAAATGCAAGTGATAAAATCAAGTATTCAGACTGTAGGTGGGATGTGTATAATTTGCCTGAGACACAAACATTTTCAACTACAAGAGTAATTGGGAGAGCTGAAATGCATCATGTCTCCTTTCAGTTCTACTTTGCTTTTACTCTTTTTTTATTCCCTGGGGTTATGAATAATTTTGTTCTTGCCTGACTTGCCTACTTTCAGTGCTTATAGGGAACAAAAATAAAGCCATTGATGTGTGAGAAATCTGAGGATGCTTTATTTTTCTTGATATGATGTGAGTGCAAATATATTGTTACATGCTATGTGTTGTGCATTTTAGCTTTACCCTGTTTGATGGGTTTGATAAGTGTTTTCTTTCTTTTTGTTTAGCTAAAGGTGTCACGTTCTGATAGCAACCAGCTGACAGCTGAAGAGAGGCAGAATCTTGTAACAATCACTGCTCAACAGTCAGACCTGCTTTTCCATCACTCTTCACTTTCTCACTTGGAAAATGAGGCAACAGAGGAGAGAAATCTGACAGTCCATGTCCTGAACTACACAGTCCCAGAAAATGGAGTAATTGATATTGAGTTTCCAATCCTGTCTGATACAAAAACTCTGAGAGTCCAGGTACTGCTTTGTAACATGTTGCTTTGGAGTGTCGGCATGCTAAATTGCATGGGCTGGGATCAGTGATATGCTGTGCTGATATCTGCAACAGCTGACGTGTCACCTATTGTTATTTTTGTTACTTTATATTTATGTTACAGATGGAAAGAAAGTGATAGATCTTGTCAAATGGGATCTAATAATTGCACCAAGATATCAAAGGAAAAAACCCCAGATAGGCAAAGCAAGCATAAAGTGGTCTTTTATTAAGGGTGCCATGCTCTTGTTAACAGTACCACATGTATGAACATCACAGATTTTGCTGTTTTGTTAAGAGGTTTTTTTTGCTGTGTCTTGCAGGCAGAGTTCCTCAGCAGTAAAACTGACATAGGTGTTTATGATGTGTTTAGCTCACCCAGTCAGACTTATCTCCAGGTTAAAACAAAGAGCCAGGATATAAAGGTACAGTCTGACACAAAACTTGCCATGATAAAAATAAAGTTACTCATTGTTTTTCCATACTTACCCATATGAATCATATGCTTTTCCTAGGCTGGGAAGCCTTTTGAGCTGAGCATTGCAAGCAACAAGCCAGTGAAAGAGTACCACTATCTGGTAAGTTACTGGCTTTACATATGGGGACAATCCAAGATGACTTTTACCAACTTGAGAAATATTCCAGTGAGTGGAATGTGATTAAACATTAGAGAGATTCAACATTTTTTAATTGTGCTTTGTGAAAGAGGAGGCCCAACTTCCTCTCCGCTAGGATGGTCCTTTATGAAAGAGAGCTCTGTTTTTCTACCTAGGAGGAATGCCCCTGGTAGTTTATGGAAAAGGTGTTTCTCTGATCTGGGTGTTGGGTTATCTCTGCTTGCAGATGTGAGACAGGGCACAACTGTGAGAGCAATACGGCTTCTGACTGTGCAGAGCACCTGCAGTGGGAGAAGGGACTAGGATGTCCCAGGAGCAGCCCAGACTGTGGCTTTGTCAGCAGATCCTGCAGATGCAGGTGGAAGCAGGGGCCTGGTGGGGCATGTATGCAGATTCAGGGCTGTCAGGCTGAGCCTGTGGGTACAGGGTGAGAAGAGCTGCCTGCTAAGGAAACAGATGTTTGAGTGGACAGAGTGGCATTGTTAACAAAGGAAATTCATAGGAAGCATTTTAAAATAAATGTCTTGGGTATTGGCTCGTTTAATCGCTCAGCTGCTCTACTGTATCATGCAGGATCTGAATTGAAAGGTTTATTATATATACCATCCTAAGTTTCCCATCCTGTCTTTAACACATACCTGTCTTGTTCACAGTCTGCATCATAGTGACCACGATAGCTAGGATTCTTTTTCTTTCACAGACTTCAACAGTAAACTGAATTAGGAAAACCATATAAAATTATGGCATTCATATGTATTTTCTAAAATAGAAACACTCTCTAGAAGGTTTAAAATAAATCAGGTCCATGCAACCAAAGGCAGAGAACTGTCCTTTCATCTCTCTGTCTTTGTTAGTACATGTATGATGCAGTAGGAACAAATCTAGAGTGAAAAAATTGATGCTATGTACCTGAAATCCAGGTATTTTGAGGCAGCTTCAGACTAATCTGATCTGTTAAACTGAATGCCTGCTTTTAACTGGAACACATTACTAGAACCCAGTTCACACTCTCCATGAGGCAAACTAAAGTGTTCCAAGTAGGGTGTTTTGGAGGTTTGCTTTCAAAATTATATGCCTGATCCAAACTCAAATGCTGTTACAGATGACCCACATGAGCCAACCTTATTACTGTTGTATTTTTATGTTCTCATAGCATATGTGTGCACTTGTTGTAGTTCTTTGCTTGTCCATAGTGATACAGGAATTAAAACACAGGAAAAAAAAAAGCATTATTTAAATATTACATTACCTATCATGCCCATTTTCACAGAACTGGCTACTATGGTGGCCGCTACTGGGGTCTGCTCATCAGACCCCGGGATGCCACAACCTTCCTAGAGAGAGAGGTCCCGCAAGGAACAGCTTCCTAGGGGTCTCGGGCGATCCAGAGCCACCGGCGAACCTCAGCAAGGAGACAGCCTGGGGCTGTCAGTGATCAGCTCTCAGCAGTGATTTCAGCTCAGTGATTTCAGCTCTGCCTTGCAAGGTTCCCCCAGGCCAACACGGAGACAGAGAGACAGGGAGACAGGAGCAGTCGTGTGGTGATTCCAGAGAGATAACTTTTAATGTCAAGCACTCTGTGACAAAGGGCAGGCCAGGGATGCCTGCTCCCTGCCCCAGAAGGGGGCAGAAGCCTCTCTTTTATGGGGGAGAGCAGGGGTGGTGTCCAGGGGAGAGACCAATGAGTAATAAGGGATTTACATGTGTACCAAAGCATGACGGGGTCATCCTGTAACTTAAAGAGCTGTTTCTTCTTTCATGGAGATTGTTAGGGTAAATTTATCATAGCCTACCTTAAGGGCATTTCCCCAAGGGAGGGATCTGGGAAGTCTGTTCCCCTCCACAGGGTCTCAGCCTAACTCAAAGCGACCTCTCTCCAAGGGAGAGGCCTGGCAGGCTTATGCTCCTCCACAGGCTACCACTTGGTAAAAAAAAAATTAATCACAGCTGTGTGTCTCTTCTTCAGCAGCTACTCGTAGAACGAATTGTTGAGCTTATGACATATTGAGGAGACTAAGAGTTTGAGTGTTATATTTTTTTTCCCTTTCAGATATTATCTAAGGAACAAATCATGGCTTTTGGCACAAAGGCTACAGAAACATTCATGTTAACAGCAGAAAATTCCTGGGCTCCTTTGATATCTATACTTGTATTCTATGTAGATGAGCTTGGAGTTGTTGTAAATGATGTTCTCACTGTCCCCATCCAGCCTGCTTTGGATGACAAGGTAAGTGTATCGAACTTGTGTCTGAGACCATGTTTTTGTCTGGGTGTTGTGTGGTAAACAGTATTTTAGATCATAGGACTGTAAATGTAAAAACTTTTTACACTGAGGATCTAATCTGAGGTTTGTGCAAGTCTTTGGAAAGACTTTTGATAATACCAGTGCAGTTAGGGTCTAGTTTTTGCATATTTGAAAGTCCTTTCTACTAGTGCTGTGTGTTCCACATAAACAGATGCACAGCATCTCCTCATATTTTTAATAATTTGGTCAATTACTGAGCCAAAGATTACTCTGGCCAATATAGTGGCAAGGTATCATAAGTGCCCTAAGGATAGGATTGTAAATGTTTGTAAAGACTTTGTTCTAGCCAGTCAGTGGTCACATTGTGACCAGTGTTTGCATTTCATGCAGCTGTCCATACTTTAACTCAAAGAAGTTTGAAGAATAGTGGGAAAATGCCTATTGCATCAATGAATTGATTTTCCAGCTTACTTACCAGGATGAGATTTGGTCCTCTGTGCAAATAAAAGTCTCACTATAACTTTTTATAGGTGAGACCATCCAAAGGCTGGATGGGTTCAAATTCTTTCTCTCCTCTGGAGACTTTAACACTTAATAACCAGACATCAGTAGAGAGCCTGTTTGTCCTGCTGCATGAAAAATGTCTCCATTTGCCTCATGATTTATCCAAGTTACCAAAAGTCCTAGGAAAAAGACTCTTAGAGATCCCCAGTATCCCAGAGGTTCTAGGAAAAGCAAATCCAGGGTCTTAATTATAGCCAAATAATCTAAAAAACTACGTCCTGGGAGTTGTTCACGGCTGTAAATATCACTGTAAAATTTAAATCAGTGCTATCTTTCACTTTTTTCTAGATTAAAATCTCTTGGAGCAAAGATAAGGTCAAGCCATCTGAGAAAGTCTCCCTTAAAATCAGTACAACAGAGCCAGGATCAGTAATTGGACTTTCAGTTGTTGATAAAAGTGCAAAGCTTCTGGGGGAAAGTACTGACATAACAGAAGAATCTGTAAGTATATGGGAAAAGAGGTTTTCATTATTGTGTGCATGACAGATGTATGTTTGTGGAAACGTTACAGATTATGTGCTGAACAAGTAATGTTCTTTGAGCATGTTTTTTAGCCTGTAATTACGCAAATATTTTTTACTTTTGCAAGTAACATGACCAGCAACGACTGTAAGGCTTAAAAGGTAATAGGCACAGCATTTCCAATTCCAATCAATACTTCATTGTTCTTCATTTAATAAACTGTTAAGAGTTGGTAGTTTCTTCTTTCAGAAAAGACAAAGAAGGTAGAAAAAAAATCCTAATGATTTGTGCTTTGTGCTATTTAAAATTAATAATATAAAATAAAGAATTTTTATTCTTGGGAGGGCAGAATAAATTATTAATATTTTTAAATTACCTTTACTTGCAGAAGCTCTATTGCATCTACAGTTTGAAAGTGCTAACTCTATATATCATTCCTGAAGTGCTCAAAGGACATAGCCTAAGTGCCATAAAATATCAATGGGCTGTAGGCTCTATTCTAGGCTTATATACAGTCTTGGTCACTCTTCCATTAATCATAAAACCACTGCAACTCAACCCCCTTCATCCTGTCACAGATTCTTTTGTCTTTGGCACGAGAGCTAAGCAAGCTGCAGCTTGTGGTACAGCTGTATGAATTAGCAACAGTGGAAGTTCTTAAAACTGGGAGTTGGCATTCAGTCTTTGGATGATTTTTTTTTTCCTTAGGTCCTCCATGAGCTCAATCTATACAGCACAGTGCAGTATTTCCCCCTGGTCAGAGGTTCTTTTGGTGTATTTCAGGTACTTTATTTTTTCATAATTTCAAGCTGTTGGTTTTTTTACTGCTTAGTGATTTGCACATCACTTGCCAGAAAAATTGAATTTTCTAACTTTTGCAACTATAGACAATGTACTGTTTTCATGGCTTATATGAGTTTCAAATTTTGAATTTTCTAAATATGTAATACTCCGAATGCCAAGGAATGTATTTATGTTTCCATAAATACAGGTTGCTTTATGCTTGATATAGTCTTCACTTTGAAAAGTTTTCATTCATTATGGCAATATTCAGATTCATATCACCTCAGTTTTTTAGGTTCCTGTATATTATTTGCCTTAGTTCCATGCTTGCTTTATGACTTTATGTACTTAAAAAGAAAGAAGAGAAAAAGAAAATAGATAAGTGCTGTTGATGTCCTGAATGTCCTGTATTGAGATATACTGTATAAATTTTATCCAGAAATGCAGCCTTTGGGTATCAACTGATGCAGTTCTTGAGGAGGATAAGGAACATTTTCTTTGTAAGTAATACAACAAATGTAGTCAAATCTAATATACTGAGTGGGGAACGAGGTCCATGGGATAGGGCCCCTATTATGTCTTCTTACTGTGCTGCATATAGGTTGCATCCAGCCTTGCAAACTATTACCATTTCAAAGTTTCAAGACATGCAAAATTCATATGATCAGCATTTTAGAAATTTTTCTTTTTCACTGCAGTGACATTATCCCTTAAAAGCCTGAGGGTGAGTAGAGTTCTCATTTGAAGTTCCAGTTGATATATGTTGCAGTAGTTTGTCGTGTGTAGCCAAATTACACCAGTTTCATAAGCAGTCCACAGAGGCCATGTAGAAATTTGTGTGAAACTTTTTTTACTCTTAAAATAAAAAAGCTCTTAGTGTCACAGAGTAGTCATATCATATGTAACAAAGCTATAGATTAGTCCAGACAATATATTAATTTGAATTTTCTTAACTGTATTTATTTGAGTTTTATAAATATCGATATTTGTATGTAGGACAATATTTTTTATTTTGTAGATGGTGGAATGATACCTATAGAGGATGGTTTCGGTGATGATATGCCGGTATCTAAAAATGGACCTCCTGATTTCAGCAATCTCTATGTGAGGACACATTTTCCAGAGACTTGGCTTTGGATCGACACTGAAATGAGGTATAAGTTAAAAGCAAATGGACTGATTTGCATTTGCTGGGTTTTTGTTGTAGTTTTCAGTAGCATTCTGCACCGGTGCTGAAGAGCACTGCTTTAAAATGTAGCTTTATTTATATTCTGCTACCACCTAGAGGCCACAAGTGAGATTGGAGATCGAAAAAATGAGGAGTTGTACAACTGCGCAAAAGAGGACTATGCCTGACTGAAGGCCTAGGAGTTTCAATATAAGCTAGATAAAAATCCTGGAGACAAAAGAAACTCTGGCTTTTACAGATTAGGAGATAATGGATAGGGAGACCTAGCCTTTTTCTCTATAGGACATAAAAAGATGGTGATTAGCCCAGAAAGGGAAATCTATTGCTATCTGCACCTAATTCAATGAATAGTTCAAACTATCAAATGATGGTGAAATCTGACCTGCGTTTTGAAGCACAAATCTTGTATTCTTTTACAGCTGAGAAGTTCAGGAAGCAACCATCATCTGGGATTGTTTTAAAGCACCTGTAAAAGTAGATTACGTGTAATGTGATTCAGTGTAATTACCTTCAATTCATGTAATTTAAAATAATTTAAATTTTTAAAATAATTATGATCCCATCACAGCATTTCTAAATGGTTAGAAAAAGAAAAATGGATAATGAGCAGCTTTTCTTTCCAGGAATTTGGACTTAATTTTTCATGCATTGTAAACATATGTGTCCACTTACTGATGTCTGTAAATGGACGGTTTTGAAAGTCTGCTCTCCCCCTCTGCCATCAGATCTGACACAGAAACCACAATGGATGCCATTGTACCTGATACCATCACATCCTGGGTAGCCAGTGCTTTTGTGATCTCTGAGACCGGCGGGCTTGGAGTGACGACTGCTCCAGTGGAGGTACCGTCTCCCTAGAGAGTTCTCCTTTAAGGCTGGTAACACTGTAGGTTGTTGCTGGACTCTCTGATTTAGTTGTAACAGCAGCATCTCCTTATACTAATGATGATGTTGAGGGGCCATGTGTATTCAAACTGTAAAGAAAACATCATCACTGAAGATATACGTGATACTGTATCTGCCTTGCCTTCCTACTCATACAGATATCTAAGACTCCACACAGATACTTGGGTGCCGATTTCTGTTGGAGCATGTTTTTTGTTAAAGTACTTCCAGGATGTGCCCATTTCAGAATCTTTGTAGAAAAGGGGAATGGCTATTTTGGAACAGTGTTCCATGTTTTCTTGGCTCTGCCCAGAGAGCATTCCATGAGTTGATTATGTATGCAGTCAGGTTTGCACAGACTGGCAGGGAAGAGGTGGCTGGGATGTGAGAGGCATTTGTCTACTGCTCTGCTAACACTGACGGCTAATGCTTACCCCAGGAGGGAGAACAGGAGAGTTGATTTAAGACTGAATTTATCTGTCAGAAGCAGTCCTGGAATAAACACAGGTACAACCTGATCTAGGTAAATTTGCAGTGGGGCTTGGAGTAGATGTTATCTAGAGGTCTCTCCCAACACAATCATTCTATGATCTGTGATAGGTGCTAAGTTTTGGATGACTTAGCTTGAGGAGCAGAGTGGACACTGAGAGCTAGCCATGGGATGAGATTCTTCTTGCTCCCAAATTCCTGTGTCCTGAGGATCTTTTTGTGCTTCCAAGTGTTCGAGGAGTTTAGCAATTTAAGCTAAATTCAGCACTCCTCAGGTTAGATCTCTAACTGAGATTCCCAGAGTACAAGAGCAGTTATCCTAGGATCCCTCTACATTCAAGGAAACCACTGCTTAAAGAGAGTTATTTAGCCTGTTTAAAACAGGAATTAATTCTTGAAGTCTCATTTAGCTAGTATTCTATATACATAGAATAAACCTTCCATTCATTATGTTAAGATCCTAGAGAAACTATGTTCCTATCGGAGACAACTCCACTCACGTACCTAAGTGTAGAAAGGTTGAGAGTGTAGTAGTGGGCCGTAGATTTCCATCTTGGTTCCTGGGCTAGTGTAAGCATAGCTTGTAGACAGCCAGCTTACCCATTTAATTTCTCGTGCCCTCACATTCTTGGGGAGGGATGTCAGGTCTGGGGGGTGTTCTGGTGGGATGCTACGACCTCCCAAATCGACTCCAACAGAAAGTCGCTCGGCAGCCACTGCATTCACACAGACACACGCACGCTCTGGATAGCGTCTCAACGAGCCAACGGCAAAGAGGCAGGAAGGGTCTTTGTGTGGAATTTCCACGGCAGAGGTTTATTTCCGCGCCACTTTGAAGGGAAGCCAGGGACAAAAGACATTGAACAATGGTGAGTTCCAGGTTATATACGGGGGCGGGGAAAGCATCAGGGGCGGGGATGGTACATAGGCGGGACTAGGGTATGGGAGCCAATGGGAAAATCTGAGGGAGTGGCAGGGAACAAGGTCCAATGGGAGAGTGGGGAAGGAAGAATTTTGTAATGAAGGAACACACTCATTCTGGTATAAGGGGGCGGGGAGGCCAACTGGGGAAGCAGAACTGTGATACATTTCCATAACAGAACAGAGCATTCTAGGGGAGGCCTTTTTAGTCACCTTAACCTGGGGAGCTCTCTTGGGGTCTGTCCCTTTAGGGAACTCTCTCATTCCCTGATTGGGATATTCACTGGCTCCCACAGAGGGTCAACTTTTGAGATCCAAACTGAGATCTAGGTCCAGATTTCACAGCTGGCTGCTATACCAGACACAGAACTTGTGCTTTGAACATCCTGATCTGAACCCCACTACAGAATTTGGAGCCTGATCTGGATTTTGTGGCTAAGGCTCCTTTGAGACTGGAATTTTGATTCTCGTTTCTTTCAGTTGTCTTGGCAGAGATGGGACAGAAAGAGGAATAGTGTTCTGATTAAAACTGTATGGAAATACACACTTGGCCTCTCATCCTCAAATGTGAGAAGGCTGCAAGTAGAACAGATGTTGAGATAATAATTTAGCTATAATCACCCCCATGCACTGTTCAGTACTTCACTATTGTTGGGACATTTAGGTTGTACTTAAGAGTTCCATATGGCTGAAACATGTTAATCAGTACCATACAGAGAGGCAAGTAAAAGAAAGACATGAAAAATGTAATGGGGCAAATAAATATGTGACATCTGCGTGCTTTATGTCATGTACTGCTTCACATCATATTTTTTTTTTTACTTCTCCTACAGAGAGTGTCAATAATTTTACTCGGTTGTATTTTATTGTAATATATTGGCATATTCCTGACTGTAAAACTTCAGTTTTGAATAAAAGTAAAACAAAAAAGACAAAAAATTTTAAGTACATAGGGAAAGCCTTTACTATGAACTAACCAAAAAACTCTCCATCAGAACTTCTCTAATGTTTACTATCTAGGGAAATTTATGACATTGGGAGCTTTAGTGAACAACTTTTTTTTTTTTTTTTTTAAAGAAAGCATTGGAATGTTTGTTAGCTAGAAGAGAAAAGCTGAGGGATTTTTGTTTCTGAAACTCAAAACACTTGGAAGATTTTTTAAAATGCAAACCAAATTAAAATAATTTTTAGTTGACATTTCAATAATAAAGGATATCATGTCTCAGCCATTCTTATTGTACAGATGTTCATAAACAGTGAAATTTTGATCCCATTCAGCTTGATGAGATGTTAGCACTGATTTCTTAGAGCCAAGATTTCTTCCAAAATGCTCTGTTCACAGATAAAAGAAACTGCTTGCTGGTATATTTCTGCAGTTTTTATTTTAATTAATAAAGTACATATTTTTAGAAATATAACTAAAGAACTTATGTTAAGATTAATCTTAATAAATTAAAAAAAAGCACTGTAAGGTGGTGTTGAGTTACAGAATTTGGGTGAGTTAGTTATTTAGTTACTATTGTATTGACATGAAGATAGGTCAACTGACAGAGTGTTAATCATTTATTACTTGTATACTCAAAGCAATTCATAGTTACCTTAATGAGAGTTCAGGACAGATCGCAGCTTTCAAAAATAGACTATTAGTCCTAATTCAGTTTCCTCTGTTGGGACTGCCCTGTCAAAGCTGTCAGCAGCTCTCGTCTGAACTGTGTCTCTAAAGGTGCTAATGACCAGAAGCATCTTTGCCTTCTGTTTCAGCCCTGCAGTAATGCGTTTTGTCAGCTGTAGAGTACAACTAAGCATACTCTGTCATTGAATTTAAAAGTGATCAGAAGACAAGTTGTATAGTAATTTTCCTTCTAGTCTCTGGTTGTAGGGGTTCATGACTGATTTTGTTTTGCAGATAGAAGTTTTTCAACCTTTTTTCATTTTCCTGAACCTTCCATACTCTGTCATCAGAGGAGAGCAGTTCATTTTGGAAGTTAACATCTTTAATTATTTGAAAGAAGAAGCTGAGGTAAAAAACAATCTCTATCTTTGAATGTTACTCCATACTGCAGGGTTTTCATCACTGGTGGAGACCATGTCTTTCTTTGTGAGAGCTGGTGTATTTTCTTTAGTGGGCAGACCTACTTCTCTATACACAAAACAGGTGGCAGCTTATGAAAGCAGCTTTTCAAAAGTAATACTTTGTATTGCAAATATTACTGTATTTACAGGTTACTGTGATCCTGGATATGAATGATGCTTTTGAAATTATTCTAACATCCAATGAAATAAATGCTACAGCAAATCAACAGTCTGTATCTGTACCAAGTGAAGATGGGAAAACTGTTCAATTCCCAATCAAGCCAAAACAGCTGGGCGAGATTCCTGTCAAAGTGACAGCAATATCATCTGCTGCTTCTGATGCTGTCGTCCAGAAAGTTTTAGTAAAGGTAAACAGTCTGCAGCTTGGCTTGTTCCTAAAGTAAATTGTTCCTCAAAACAGGCAACATAGTGCAGCAAAAAGGCAAACCAATATACTTGTCTGCCTCTTGCTCTGTATGGGTGGTTTGGGGTCAGGTGGCTTTAAGTAGAAAACACTTCTTTTAAAATAATTTGCCCTTTAAAATTCTTTAGATCCCCTTCCAGGAATAAACATATAGATCTGTTCAACTACAGACAGTTTGTCCAACGCTTCTTGAAAGCAAGGTGAAGCCTATTTGTGTATCACTGACCCCCTGGTGCTGCAGCTAATTTAGCAACCTGTGGAGGGTGGACCTGATAACTGTTTTGGATAAGTGCAATCGATTTTGGCATACACCTGGCTTTCATTCAAAGCTTATTTTAGATGAACATTTCTGTGTTTTGCTACTGGTCCTGGAATTTTAGCCTCTAGACTTTCTGGTAAACCAGACACAGATAAGACTTGCCAAGCTTCAGATGTCTAAGTCTGATTCATGTTAGGCTCCATTTCAGTGGAAGGTGGTAGACGTTTGTACATCTCATCCTACAATAAATGCTTAAGATCCTAGAAACAGAGAGTGGTTGAGGTTGGAAGGGAGTAGTACAACCTACCTGCTCAGGGCAGGATCAACTACAGAAAGATACTCAGAACCCCTGTCTTTATCTTTATAGGCTGAAGGACTGGAACAGACATATTCTCAGACAGTCCTTTTGGATTTGACTGGGAATAAACGACAATCAGTGTCAAAAACCTTGGAATTCACTTTTCCTTCTGATGTTGTAAGTGACAGTGAGAGAGTGCAGGTCACTGCTGTTGGTAAGAATTATCTTACTCTGTTTCTATAATTAGGGAATTAATTATGGCATTAATTGTTATTTAACTGCATTATAAATAGGTTGATTTATTAAGTCACAGTAATTTACCATCATGCATTAGGCTAAACACAGGAAGACCTTATGGATGGAGTATTTAATTCCTTTAATTTTTTAAATTTATTATAATATGGTGTTTGTAAGGTATTTTCAGAGTTAGAGAGTTGGATTTTAGTCAGGAAGGTCCTGCAAAGTTTGCTAGTATCCTGTTCTAATTATGCTGTCTGCAGAATGAAACCTATAACCTGACTAATTGTTCTTTACTGTGACACCTAGGCTTTGATAACTGTAGGTGAGAGAAGAAATAAATGAAGTTTCAAATACATACGACTACTGAAACATTTTCCTGGATTAAATAGATTTTGGTTATACGGGGTTTTGGTTGGTTGGTTTTGGGGTGGGTTTTTTTTGGTTTGGTTCTTTTTGGTGGCGGGGGGGTTGTTTTTTTTTTAATGGTAGCTGTTTGAAATTACTCTGTAGTTGGGAAGGTCTGTAGGGAGCTGGGTCAGTGGGCATGAAGTTGATTAGTAGATGAAGTATCTTTCCTGCCTGCTTAGTGTTTAGTAGAAGCATTCCTAATATACCTTATTTTCTCCCATTTTAGATTATACCACCCTTTATGTGTGGGGTATGCATTTATTTGCAATAAACTTTAGTTTATTTTGATTAAACTTTATCTTTCAGGTGATTTACTTGGGCCTTCTATCAACGGTTTGTCATCATTGATTAAGATGCCTTATGGCTGTGGTGAACAGAATATGATCAATTTTGCTCCGAATGTTTATGTTTTGCAATACTTGATTAAAACCAGGCAGCTGAGAGAGGATATTAGATCAAGAGCTGTATCATTTCTGAGAAAAGGTCTGTATGCATAAAAGAAAGATACTAGATTTTTAAGAACTCTTTCTAGTAAAAAGTTACCTGTGACTCTGCATCTGGTGTTTGAAATATTGCTCAATTTGTGTCATGAGAACTGGAAGAAAAAACCTTTTTTTTTTTCTCTTTATTCTGGGCTGACAGAATTAGACAGCAAATTATTGTGTTTACAAGGGCAAGTTTTCTCAGAAAAAAAATGTTGGTTTTAGTATAATTAACGTTTTTTCAGATGAAAAATGCATTTTAGAAGGAAGTTGATATGGATTTCCTAGATGGTTGTTACTCTTGTTTGATAAAACCCCATGTGAGCAAACATTTCTGATCTCTGCCTGAGGCACAGAGGTTTAAAATGAGTCAGTGAGCAGAGTGAACCGCATTCATGCCATGTCTTCAATGACACCATCCTGACCTGACATGTTCTTGTAGAGCTCAAGGAGTGGCATTTGCTCTAATGGCTGGCTTTTTTGCCCACACAAATTTTAGACTTGGTCAGAAGTGAGCTCTGTGCTAGAAATCAAAAGCTGGAAAATTTTAGTTGGAAGTTGTTTTATATTTGAATCGGGAGATACTCCAGAACATCACAAAGTTTGGAGACCACAGTTGCACTCTGGCTTTTGGATCAGACAGTGTCTAACTGTGGTGTCCCACACTCGCCACGTGTCAGTCTCCATGCTGAGAGCCTGGTTCTCAGAGAGCACTGACACCAGCCCCATGTGAGCTACACTCCTACTAAGGCATCGTGATGACATTTTCAATTTTTATTTACTCTCTCTAAGTCTTTTTTGTTTGATTTTTTTTAAGTTGTTGACATTTCCCTTGGAAAAGGCGCAGGTCAAAATAAATTTTCCTTTCATCAAGATTCCAATTTTCTGTCAAAGCAGTTAAATGATTTTTTTTTTATTTTTTAAACCCTTCCTACTACATGGTTTAGTTGAAAAGTACAGTGAGGAGGAAGAGATGTGTTATGTAAACAGCTACTCTGAAGTTTGTAAGCAATCTATCGCTTTTCTAAGACTGAGCTTTGGAACCATAATTTTCTAAAGTTTTCCAATAGTGGGTTTATTTGAGTTTCCAAGGTTTATTTAAGTTTCCAAGCAAATGAATGCTTTGAAATTTAAATGTTTAAATGTCACTTACCTATAAAGTCTATTGTGTTCTTAACTGCTTTCTGAGGCTTTGAATTGAGGTATGTGTTTTTAACACCTTAGGTGCCAGAACAGTAAGTATGCTGAAATATTTGTAACCTTAAGATAGAAAAGATCCACAATCTAAAAAATATTACGGGTTTTTTTGCTTTATTTTAATAATTGCACTGTTGTTGCAATGATTTTTTTAAATCATTAAATTAATTTTTTTTTTAAATCATCAAATTAAAATTTTTGTAGTCTTCAAGTTGAAATTTATCTTTAGCTTAAGATGTAATTTTTATGGGCTCAGTTTTTGAAAGGATTGTTATGAAGTTTAATTTAAAACAGACTTTATTTCCTGTGTCATAATTCCCTAAGTATTTGAAAAAGTAACCTCAGAATCTGAAGTAAATATAATTAATTTATGGCTAAAAACTTGTGAGAAGAAGGGATCATATAGCTAGCAGAAGCTGCTATATGATCTTTCTTTTAGCAGTGTTATTTACTTAGAACAAAGGCAAAGGCAAAGAAAAGTTGCCTTTTAAGCACATTTCTTAATTGTGGTAATAACAAATCCCATCTTTAAGTCACTGTTTCTGAAATGAAAAACACCTGATTGGTCTGAAAGCTTTGTTGTTAGACCCAAAGAGGTAAAGATTTTGAGCAGAATTTGCAAGCTGTTTAAAATGTGAGATCCTAACATCTTTCTGAAGTCCTTTCCATCCTGATACATTCCTCTTTCAGCTTTGTGAGCTCTTTTCAGC
>WEIT01018069.1:0-15172 GCA_013389985.1 Dryoscopus gambensis
TTTTCATAACTGTCTGAATGCCACTGATAGCATTCCTGAAATGTCTCTAAGGATGATACCTTTGTTATTGAACATGTACAAGTAACAATGTAAATGGCTTTTAACAATAAATTTGTCAGGTACTGCTAAAGTTTCCTTAACTGATACACTTGATTTTTCTCTCTTACAGTGTTTGTGTATTAATACTTTCTACCTTCTACATGAGATATAAAATCAGTGTCCTGGAGGAACGCCTTATGTCCATGACAGCGTTTGATTCACATATTAAGGAGTAAGATAAACTCTGTAAAATGTTGGGGATTTAAACTCCTTTTCCAGAGTAATGATTCCACATCTTGGGTCTTAGTGTAATTTGATTAGTACGTAATTAGAAACATTCTTCATACTCTGAGCTAGTACATCTGTCTTGCTTGTATAAAGCTTTGTGTTGTCTGTATACCATTTAGAAACTGATACCCTGTCTTTGTAAAATAAAAAACCCCACACGACAAAACCAAACCAAAACAAAATCCAAACACACTGTGGGACAGGTGTCTGTCTATTTGAAGAGGAAATAGGGAAAGGGACCATAGTTACATAAATAATTCCTTTCTTTAGCTGGAGTCATGGCTGTCATCTGCCTCTGTAGTTAGTTTTTTTGTTTCTTTGGATGTTGTTTTTTTGTCTCCACATTGCACAGATAGAAAATATGCAAACATTAACTGGAGAGGCAGTGCAGAGGTATGTATATTTTGCCTCCATAAGTTGTATTGGCTCCCTGCACTTGTCTTAGGAGGGAAGGAAGTTAAACTAGATACTACTGAGAATACTAATCAGTTTACTGAGCATTAGATTTTGCATTAACTCTTCTCCCCTTCTTATAACAGATTTTTTCCTGAGCTGCTCTGAAAAATATGGCTACAAAAGTCATTTGTAAACTCAGTGCAAAACCTGCAGCCACATGCAACATGAGTGGAAATGCTGACAGCTGAAGAAGCACCACATGAAAAAGAGAGGGGAAAAGTAAAATTCAATACAAAGCTGACTCGGGCATGGTGGAACTGTTTGCAAAGTGGTTCAAATTTAGCAAGCTCTTACATAAGTGTGCTTTTGAATTCAGCTTTCTTGGATTACCCATCCATGACAAAACAGGTCACTCTGACATTGCACTTGTGGTCATATCAGACAATGACTGTGCTGTTTATGATCCTACTGGTCTCAGCTGTCATCTGTGGAAAGCAGTAGCACTTATATGCATGTGTCAGAATACAGAGCTAGGTCCTTAATGAAAAAGGAATAGGAAGGAAATGGTGCTCTACCTATGCAGCCTTGCATTTATAGTTTACCAGAAGTAGAAGAAGTGGGGTAGACCATAGTAGGCAATGTCAAAAGTCATTTTCTCACTCCTGGCATATTTTTATTAGTGGGATGCTGTGTCCCTCTTCAGAAACACTAACACAAGGAAGTCCTGTTTCTGTTGCTCTGATCCCTAATAGTACAAGGTACAGGAAGGAAGACCTAATGTACACTTCTGCACTTCTGGTCTAGGGCTTGGGCTTTCTGAGTTCTTCCAAGTCACAGGATGTGGAACTTACGGAACTTTTCAGCGGAAATAGCTATAAACTCAAGCTTGTGGAGAACGAGATCATGTAAAAAATGTAGTCATGAAGTGTGTCAGCGCTCTTTTTTTCTGTAAACAAGTACCGGTTACAATTTTGCCACTCTGTTGCCATCTACATGTGTATCCAGTTCTGTTTTCCTGGTTTTTTGAGTCTGTCACACTTACTTTTTCATTCTATTTGACAGACATCAAGTGCACCAAGATTTGGGATCTCATCTGCAAATTAATGCTGATGCCCTTTGTGATGAGTTAACTGCTAATCTTAGAAAATTGGAAAAGGTAACATCTATGATATAATGCAAATGCTGATAGACCAGTCAGGTTCTTGCTGTGTTTCTATGATCCTTCATTTGAAAAGTGTCAAGGTACCCTCAGATTTGATACCAAACAGTGGCATGTTTTCCTAGACAAAGGACGAGGTTTTGTACTGTAAATTGACCCAAGTACAAGCATTGGTATGTGTAAAAGTTTTGCTTTGAACTGAGGCTTATAACTAGGAAAAGTGTCCCTGAAGCAGACACTTCAGGGGTGATTATTGCATTATGTAGTGATCTCAGCTTTTTTTTTCCTTTTTTTTTTCAATCCATCAGGGCTAAGGATTTTGAACTTAAGCTTTCTTGGTATTTAATGAATTTTTCTGTTTGACACTTTTGTTGGAGATTCAGGGTTTTGATTAAGAAAAATGGTGCTTGCTTTCATATGTAGTCAGCTTCTTCACACAAAGTGTCAGGCTGGAATCTGCCTGTTTTACTTCAGTAACACAAATGCTGCTGCACCAGTTGTCTAATTCCCTACACCTGACCCTTGCTTTTTACCATTCTCTGATTGCAAAGCTAAATGTATTTGGTGACTTAAATTGGAAACCTATGCAGAACGAGTGGATGTGCAGACCTTATTTTGTTATTTGCTGCTTTTCCCCTTTCTAAAATACTTTACCAGAGGCTCCACCACTCTCATGGTCCTGGCTCACAGCTGCTGCTCCCACACACCTTGCCCCACCTGCCCCCAAACCTTGACAAATGCACCCACAGAACAGGTGGGTGAAATGTTGTGTGTTGGGAACACATGGGAACACACAGGCCGAGCCTGACAACAGCACTAATGAAACAAAAGCAAAAGTTACATGAATTCCAATGTGCTTAAGTCACATGGGATATTTTTGCCTCTCTTTCTAAAACAGAGTCTGTGCCAAGGTCTTTCAACACCTTTTTTCCTCCAAACCAAGTTTCTCAAGTAGCATAAAGCTAAGGGTATATAATATCACTGTTCATACGTGTGGCATAGGTTTTAGAAATACTGCCAAAAAGAGGTTTCTTCCCCTAAAAAGAGGTTTCTTCCCCCACATCTTCACCCTCTTGGCTATGGAAATCTAGAGTAATGCTGGCTTAACCCCTTTGTATTTTCTGGATAATAACAGTGTGAATACAAGGGGAAAATGCTTACCAGATGGTTACCAGATACAATCTTCAGCCAAATTAGGTCATTTAAGAGGTTACTGCTTTCTGGCGGTCTGGGACAGGCTGGCAAGACAGTTCACGGGAGACCTCATTTCAGTTGGAAGCCAGCCAGCCAGCCCTTTGCAGCAAGGCCAGGCACTGTCCCACTCCCTTATATAGTCTCTGCTTGGAGACAGTAATAGACAGCTGGATGGTTAGGTCATTCAGCTGTTCCCAGAGAAGTGACCTTCTGCCCTGAATTAGAGTCTTAAGTGGTATGCTTTTTTTGTTTAGTGTCTCGCTTTCTTCGTTTTGTGTCTACAGGATTGGAGCTTTAAAGACTTACCTTTGTCTGCCAAATATTCAAGGCAATGAAGTGCTCTGCATACAAGCTAAATGAGTATTGCCTGTAGCTGCATATTGCCACATCCTGTTCTAATCTAGATGAGCAGTGGCTAGAAATCTAATAGGTTTTTGTTCTCTGAGCAAAGTTCTGCAGTTGCTTAACAGTTTCATATGCCTTAGTGAACAGTGCCAGTAACTGGCTGCAGCAGCAAAGGTACCATAAAAGTTCTGGTATAACTTGTCATCTCTCCCCTTAACTTCCCCTGTGACCAAAGCACTGTAAATGGGAGCGCTGAGATTATCTAGATTAAAAACGAAGCATTATTCTGCAGTTAAAAAATGTTTAGTGCATGAATGTGTTTCAATGACTTTTTCAGTGTGAGCTTGTGATTTTTACAAGTTCTTCATACTTGGAGCCACGGAACTACCATGGTTTAGCAAAATTCTGCTAATTTGGCTTTTAATTGTATTTAGCAGCTTGTTAAAATGCACCGTGTCTATCAAAGGATAAAGCATTAAATTGTGGGAGAGAAAATGTAGCCTAATATTACTCATTCCCTTACACTAACTTAGCAGGCTAAAAGGAAATTCCTGTGTTAAGTGACTCTCATAAAATTAGGTGCTTCTTACTCTTTCACTTTCCTCAAAATGCCCCTCTTGAGAAAGGTGTGCATCTGGGATAGAAATCATGAAGTAGGACAAAAAGTGGAATCCTTGAACAGGAAGTACAGTGGCTTCTCAAATTAAAGCAAAGTAGCTGTGACTATACCTGTAACCAGTGCTAGCAAGTTACTTCAGATGCGGAGATATTGAGAACATGTGTGTCTGGGGATGTGACCCACTATATTCCCTCCTCTCTGCTTTTAAGGACAGGGAGACAAAAAGTGGATAAATAGGCTGTGTAAAAATAGGTCTGTTCAAATTATTCTCAAGGATGCAACTGGGTGACACTGCTTTCATTGTAACTAAAGGAAGATAACCCACAATCAAGTCAGTAAATCTGGTAAATGGGACATGTCTGCTGATGGTTAGAAGACTGTATTTTGCTGTGCACATGTCATGGATGAAGCTGTTACAAAGTTATTTCAATTATCTATTTTTGCCATAGAGCTGTGTCTCGGAAGTTTGAGACTTTTACTGGATTTTGATCAAGGTGAAAATAATTCAGTTTCTGGTCCCATTGCTTCTAGCTCTAATTTTTTATTTCTGTCTTATTTTCTTACAACTAATGGAGGAGACAGTCTATAGGAGAAAATTTCAGGGGATACTCATCGTATGAAGCATAGATGTCCTGCTGGTTGATTGTCTAGGCGTTCCATTTGATGGATTTACATTACACTTATTGTAAGGGAAGCATTTAACAGGAATACCGTTGGTATGAAAAGGTGTGACAGAATTGACATGCACATAGAATATATTGAAGAGTATGTCTTGGTTTTATTTTTTATTTAAAATGCAATGTAACACTTCTTGCCTCCCAACTCTTTCCCTCTCTTTTTCTAAGATACAGAACAACTTACAAAAACTACTTGAAGATGGTGAATGAAATCTCAATATTCTTGGACTGCTTCAGACCTCATTCTTCTGTCTTGACAAACCATCCCAAAGGAGCTCTGCTGGCCAGAGTTCAAGCTTCTTTATTTTCAGCCCAAGCCAAGCTTAAACTACTGTAAAGCTCATGTCATCGTGCAAAAAAGTCAGTTTATTCTTCAGCATGTATCTGTATGTTTTGAAAACATATATGGTTTGATCTACATGTATCTATACGTTTTAAAAATGTGGGGATTTTTCTTTCTCTATTGTGTGTGAATTAATGTATTTTATAGCTTGCTAGATTCTAGATTTGCTTACACCAGTGCAAGCCTGGTGCATATCCTTTTACCTCAACATTTACTTTATGCCTATTGTCATACAAATGTAAATGTGAAGAATGTCAGTCATGATTCATGTACTGAAGTGTTGTGTGAATGAGCAGGTATCTGTTTTAGCTATGATTATCGACTGGTGCTGTGCTCTTCATTTTTACTTACTTCTCTGCACCCTGACATCCCAAAGATCAGAAAACAGACACCTCCGTGTTTGGGTACACAGTCATGAATGCTTGAGGTCTGCTCAGTTCTCCAGTGCTGTAAAAAGGCTCAATTCCACTTCCTCTGACACTGTATCACCACTGAGGGTAAGGTCTGTTTCTGCTGGGTATTCAGGTTCTGTTGAAGTCAAGCCTGAAATCTGTATGGACTTGCCAACTTTCAATCAAGTTGCTTATGAATAGCAATATGGGTGTGACACACCTGCACGACTTAGAAAAACTGCTCTTTTTCCGTCCACTGGTATGGTCTCTGTCCTTTAAGTTTATCAGTGTGAAGACCCTCAGTCAGCTTTCCTTGGAGTTGCGTGGGGTTTTGGTTGGCTGAGCAAGTGCAATTTGGAGTCCAGTTAATGGAACTGTAGTCTTGGTATGTGACTGGAGGGACTGGATATTTCCACATAATGAGAACTGGCAAATTAATGGTGCAGCAATACAAACAGTCAGAATGAATGAAAAGGTGGACACCTGCTTTGTTATATCACATACTGGTTTTTTCCAGAGTGCCTAAGATGGGGATTTTTAGCTTTCTGATGCACCAAGCAGGCTCACTAGTTTTTAAAAAGCAATATTTAGGATAATAACAACTACTCTCTGTAAAGTAACAGTATTGTTTATAATATGCTATGCATTTTATAACCATTTCTGTGAAATGTACCTACTTTGTTTAAATAAACTTTTTTAAAACAAGTGACTCAATACTATAATTTGGATGAACCGAAGTCCACCTATCAGTTTTGGTCAAATGTGATATCCATGAGGCTTATACCTCACAGTACAGCTTGTGCAAAACCCATCACCCAACACAAGGGGTTGGGAACTGCATCCTACTGCATTCCTTCCTCTTACTTGATGGTGTGTGACTTCTTCCCAGACCTCAATGACAGCAGTACAAGCAAATTTGGCCCCCAGAGTCTTGAGGACATGCTAATAGTTTTCTCAAGTTCCCCGAGTTTCTCAAGTTTCCTCCTTGGAGGATATTGGATGAGTATTAGAATGTTGAGGCAGTTTAGAGAGCCCTGTGTGCTCTAATGTGCCTGTGTGGCTCAAGATTCTACCTGAGCAGAGTATGTAAGAAATATGTGAGACTTGACTGTTCTCCCTATTGAAGTCTGCCTTTCCTTCCTCAGCTACCCTGACTTTATTGGAAAACTCAGCTTCACAAGAAAACTGTTCAAATAAGGTACTTTTTAAATTCTTTTTCCATTTGTTTCCCTACTTTCTACTACAGTTGCACGACTTACATAATGTTTTGGACTCTCACCTCATCCCCTACCTTCTCTTCTTCCTTCCTTTTAATTCTGTATCAGAAGTCTCTAGTTCTGCGATTGCAAAATTGATGCCATGAGTCACTTTTATCAAAGGAACTACAAGAAAACTGGTTATATTCAGCAGCTGAACTGAGTTAGCCCTTTACTTACATTACATTGTCAAGACTGTGCTTTTCTATAGGAGAACAAAAAGATAATATTTGATATGTGCCTTATGTAAATCAGGCAGGCTAAGCCCTTATCATTAGCCATACAGGAACAAAATAATTACTGGAGGGAATGAGCAGTCAGAGGTGGATGTGTGCCCTTTAGCCTGCTGTAGCAGCGTGCCAGGGGAGGCGGGTCTGGACAGAGGTGTGACCGTGTCCTTCCAACGCAGGACAGCGAACTACGCTCCAGAAAAAGGACTTTGTGGCACAGCGGCCACTCCCCCTTTTCCTAGAGGGAGGAGGAGGATGTCTCAAGGATGTCACACTGTTCAGGTGTGTAGTGGGCAATGTGTAGTATTGAGGTACTTCAGGCACCTCACTTGTGTTTTCCCTAGTGGCAGTTAGTGAAAAAAGTAATGAGGGTTTGTATTGGCTGTTTGGATTGAGGCGTTGTTGAAGTAGTTTTCTGTCAAGGTGTCAAGTTTATGGTACTGCTGGTGTTAAGGATGCAGCTAGCACTCTGCGCAGGAAGTATGATCTGCTGAAGGGTCCCTCTCAGCAGAACATCAAAAGCAGTAACTCCCAGTAGCATTTGCAGGAAAGACAAACAGTTTTGTACATGTGTTTTGTCTGAGTATGCCTGAATTTAATACTGTTAACTGCTCTCACGTGAACCTTTGTACAGGTGTGTGGTAATGCTTTCTGCTTCCTGCTACACCTGTGCTTTCATTTCCATGTTTCCACCTCGTAGTCAGTTGACAAATGCTAAAGAAATCTACGGGTTAGTTTTATCCAGGCCTTTGCAGGCTATTGCTCAGCTGGTTCAGCTGCAACTGCTAGTGAGGTGTTATTCCCAAATATGTAGGAGATTTTGCATTAGCAGAGCAGGTGTGACATGCAGTAATGATCAGAAAAAGCCGACTATTTAGGCAGAAAACTGAGCAAACAGTTACACTGAGCAAACAGTTCCTTTTGTGTTCAGTGCCTGTGTGCATGCTTCTATAAACAGCAGAGGAATAATGTCATTTGAAATGCTTTTACCGGCACCAGCTTCTCAATTTGCCTGGTGAGACTAGCTGAGTCTGACAGGCAAATTTGCTCAAGAGGGAAAATTGACTCATCTCAGTTGACACTTCTAGGTTTATGGTTTGAACCCAGTGGAGCATTCTGCTAAACGTGGTTCCATGTAATGAGACTTTACAAAAGGGATGGGTTTTTTGCTGCTTGGGTTTTAAAATTGGTGTAATATCATTTTATGAATGTAGAGCCTCATAATATCCTGTTGTTCACTGAACAGCCACAGCAAAATGTATGTCAGTAAATTTCATTTAATTGTCTCTGAAGTTACTCCCTGTTTATCACAAACCATCCTGGATTTTAACAAAAAATCAGTCAAATACAAACAATAAAACAATGTATAATCTACACTAACTCCACAGCACTTGGGAGAGTTTATTGCCTGAGCTTCATGGAATGTTATGATGCCTATCACTATTCCTGTCCAAAATATACACATTTCACTTACACAGTTGTCGTTTCAGACCTTCTGTTTTCCTTTGTGGTGGCACCTACTGACCCTCAAGTTTCCATTTAGTCAAATTGGCCAGTGAGACTGTGCTTACTCATCTTGGATTAAATCTTAAATTATTTGGATGGCAAGGCCTAGGTGTAGTGTTTGTAAGACCTTGACTACACTTGCTATTTGTAGTACTCTGAAAAGGGGTGATCCCAAGAAGGAACTGTTTAGAAGTGTGCTCTGAGAGGATACTAGTAGGGTTAGTAAGATAATCAGAAGGTTTTATCTTTCTCCTGTACCTAGTTTCATATGTATTGTAATTTACAAACAGCATCTTAGCAGGCAGACTTTGAGCTGGAGTTCAAGGTATGTCAGCAAAGCCTTTCCCAAGACTGTGTTTCATGTATGAAATGTACAAGAATATTTCAGCTATCCCCTACTGAAGTTACAAATTCTTTGCTTGAATCACTTTACCTATTTTCCCCACAATGGGCAGTATTTGTGCCAAAAAGTCCACGCTGGGTGGGATGTCTGCTCACTAAGGAAACACCTGTGCCAAAAAACTTGGAAATTAATTCTTGAAGAGAGTTGCCATAGAAATGATTGCCCTCCACGAACATTTCAGGTGGACTAGGCTCGCGCTAGCTGCCAGCCTCTGTGCATTCAGTCGATAGCTCTTCCCCGACGGTGTTTTTAACTTTTGTCCATTGTGCATAGAGCTTCTGCCAATGTATTTTACTGTCTATGTCACCTTCTTATCTTGCCAGTTTCTTGTACAGTTTCTGTAATTCCATTTGGAAGCTGCTTAAAAGTTTATTATGCTCTTAAATTTGAAGGTATACCTTTCCCTGGCTTTACATAAACAACAAGCTCAAGTCATGATGAGGACTTGAGTAGAAGTAGGTGCATCCTGTTCTGGAGATGTGACATTCTACATTAAGCTTCATAACAAGGATTTGATAGTCTTTAGAAATGCAGGTAGTTTGGACTGTACAATAAAGGCCTCTTCGACTGCTGTTCTCGCTTAATGGTATTGATAAGGTAATTTTCCACTGACTAGGCATTTTAGCAGTGCTTAGCAGGAGATTAAAGGAAAATCATTCCGATGCGCTGTCAAGTACAAAATTAAAAATCAGCTCTTCACACTATCTACAGATAGATGAATAAAGGCTCCCTCCAAGAAGAAAAGGTAATGAGTAACTTAATTATAACCTTACATGCTGGATCTGGCATGCAGGGAAAAAAATAGCTCTGAATTCTTCCCGCACTTAGAGCCTGCTATCGTGGCAATGTGCACACATGGCCTCGTTCCAGATCAAGGGCAAGGTGGGAAGAAAGACAGCTTGTACTAACAGCTACTTCCACTACGTATGTAATGAACCATGAACCTTCTCTCACAAATGAATCATGAAACATAAATGCCTTGACACAGGCTTATGATACTTGCAGGAAGAGATGTCCTTATATGTTTTTCCCAAAAGTTGTTTTAAGTGGTGCCACTGGCAGCACACATGAAGAAAACAATATAATCTACATTAGCTGACTTAGAAATGGTCACACTTCTAAAGACTCTGGTCAATAGTAATGGCTGTAAGGAAGAAGGCTGTGTCAAAGACCAAGTTGTCGATTGTATGAACACATCTTCCACACTTCTCTTCCAAGTCTCCTCATACATTTCTGATTCTGCAATCACTCTTTGACCATCATAGTAACTGCTACCACAAAAACACTTTGTGGATTGGGGTCTAATTGAAATAAGAAAGCACAATGTTTGTCTTAGGTTTAGGACTAAGGAAATGAGACTGCTTGTAGCTGAATATGGAGAGGTCCAGTATTTAGCTACTCCCTCCTTCTGCTTTTAGACTGTCCTCTGCCTCCATTTCCCATCTTGTTCTACCAGATGCAGCCTGGATCCAAAAGCTGATCTTCTAAATAGTAACCCACCCAAAAATAGTTAATTGTCTACCAGGTATGGATAAGAGTCCATAAAACAGCCCACTATCAAATGCAGGCATGTTGAGCAATGCTTGAAATAATGCTTTATGAGCTTTGCTGACATTACTCCTTTTTTCTCTAATGTTTATGTATTCCATGTAAAGTGAAGCAATGCTGGAAACTGCAAGAATATTCTAAGCCAAGTTCTCTGCACACCTGCCCTGTACCTCTGTGCTTCCCCAGGGAGCCATAGGCACAGACAATGGACTATATCTGTCAGCAGCAGTAAGTTAGGCTTCTACACAACTCTGGTGTCTTTCCTGAGATTAAAAATTCATTTAAAGAAATCAGCACTGCCTGATCCTTAAGGTTTTAAGGATCTAAGGTTTTAAATGCATCTGCCTGAGTCAGTTCAGATACACAGGCATGGCCATCCCCTCTGCCATTAAGCACTTAAGTGAAGCCAGCTGTGACAGTTGTCCCACCTGCCAGCAGCTGCTTTCCTTCAAGACCAGTATTACTGCCACCCTACCATCACCACCTTCCTGCTCATGTGCTGCTGCTTCCCATCTGTACCAGTACACCTGTGGTGCACTAATTTTCTTCCGGGAAAATCAGCTGGGGTTATTTTGTGCAAAGTCCAAATTCCAAAGGTGTGTTGCATCACCTTTGCTGCATCAGCTTTGCTAAACCGATATGGGCATCTGAGTCATCAGTTTGGTGGAGGAATATGGAACTGGAAATGATGAGAGTCTGGGGTAATAACTCATTCACATCTTATGGGTGGATGTGGAAAATGCTGCTTTAAGTATCTATTTCCCTTTTAGCAGTACTTTCCCATATTTAAGGCCAAGATTGGATAGGACCATCATACACATCCCTGGACATAAAAGGAGACAGTTACAACTAGGTTTCAGTAGATTTCCCTGCCCTGGCTCAGAGAAAACTTATCCAATCAGGCTGACAAATGCTTCGGGACAGCAACTGATGCAGACTTTGTGGTGGGCCACAGAGAGAACAGCAGTGTCTCAGAGGGCAACACATTCCCTGTGTGGGAAACAGGATGAGGCAATAGTTTAACCAAGATCCAGCTCAGCCTCTGATTGCATGCACAAGCCAAAATCTTACTTTGTGGTGCTCTGACCACATCTGTGTAAAGGAACTCTCTTCCTATTGAAATCTGTCACTGCATTGTGTGGCTGTGGAACAATAATAATTCCTCTGGAAATCCTGCAGACAGGAGCAGACCTCTATCAGCCCAAGATGCTCATGGATTGCTCTTGCCCTGCAGTCAGGATAGGCTGCAGTCGAGCCATCACATTTGTGGCTCATGCAGTGTGAGGCCTTTCTTTGGTACCTCTGACCCCTGGCAGCCAGCCCTGCTGATGAGAAGCTGGGTGGGTGCAGGCTTCCACAGTGGGGCAGGAAGGGCAGCAGGAAGGCACAGACAGCTTTTCTCTTGGACGAGTAGAACAGCAGAAAAGCATACTGGAGAAAAATACAGCTTTTTGCACGCACTCTCCTGGGAAAGAGCTGTGAAGGAAATGTTCAGAACAGATCGGAAAGAGCCAGATTCTTCTGTGTTGGCTGCACTCACTGTATTCATCTTGCCTTGGTGGAAGAAAGCAAAACTTAATACCTTGAGTCTTGGTTAAGTGGCCTGGTAGATCCAGATTCTCTATCCCCCGCAAATATAAATCTAGAGTAATTAGACAGAATTATACAAACAGAAACAGTGCAAAATCAGTACAGACTAGTACACAATTAAGGGGAAAGGGCACAGATATTTTTGGCTCTGCTTCCATGATTTACTGAACCATAACAAAAGTTGACCAACCCCTCAGTACCAAGGAATGAAAAGCTACAGAATGATGAAACAGATAAACAATTTTCTGAAAAATAGCAAGGTCATGGAGATACTACAGATACTGTTATGTTGTTCTGCAGGTATTTAGGGGAAAATTAATTGTTTTAACTTGGATAATATCTGCTGTAATTCTACGAGAGAACTTGGTCTGATTTCTGGTAGGGAAATCATGAAAGACCATTATTTCCATGTTTTACCCACATTGCAGAAGAAGTTTTCTTAGCAGCTTAAATATTGAATTCAAAATATGTTTTCTGAGTAGCTGAAAGGCATTGAGAACCAAGCAAATCATTCGTCTTCTGCATATTCATCAGACCACAAAACACCAATATCTTATCCCAGTTTCAAAAAACCCCAAAGAAACAAGCTAAGACTCCGAGGAATTGTAAGCTTCTCACTTAATTAGGAAATTTTTGGTGTGAAGAACTAAAAAAAGAATTGTGCAAAGTATTCTTCAAATTTACTGTTTCCCATAGGAATAACACAACACGGAATAACACAGGCTAAGTACAAGGAAAGGTTAGCCTTTCTGTGAACTTTCAGTATTTGCTGTTCAGAAAGAAGGCAGTGAACAGCCAGAAGAGAAAATGATGTGATCAGCATGCAAGCCAGAGCATTTAGACAAACAGTGTCTGACATAAATCTCACAGAGATTTGAAATGCATGGTTTGCAACATCAGAGATGATTTTTAAAAACACAGGACAAAGAGACTGGTTTGGTGTTTTGGCTTGGGGCTTTTTTTCACAAAACATGCTTCATGACATTGGAACAATTTTTACAGCAAAGAAAACATTAGGAGGAACATTACCATTAAAACAAGAATGTTTCTTCTGTTATTAGATGCCTTCCTTTGTGTTGTTGTTGGGTTTTTTCCCTTAATCACAACAGATAGTTTTGAAACCTGTTAGATTCATGCTCCAATCAATGAATTCTGAACAGATTTGGAGGTTTGGGGTGATACTGTACCCTAGTAAATATGTCTATCTATGCCTCATCTGCCATAAATGCATACTTATATGTTAGCTTAAACTACCTCTGGCTCCTTTCCCTGTATTTTCCTCACAGAGTAATCCTCTTATCCTTTTATATATTCAAAAGCATGTTCTTTCAATTTATTCTATTTTGTGCACTCTGCCTCACCTCCCACTTGCAATAGTCTGACCTCCCCAGCATTTCCAGTGTAATATCCAGCAGTTAAAATCCTGACACTGGGTCCTATCTATCTACAATCCTGCCTGTGCCTTTCACATTGTCTTCCTCATCATCAGCATCTCATCATCTTTTCTGGTGATTTTGAATTCCTTATCCTCACTTTCAAGGTCCTTTCATTTTCTGCAGCCAGCAACAGGTTTCTGCCTTCCAACACATTCTCCAGCAAAATCAAGGTGCTTTTCAGACTTTGCAGGGAGTCACCTCAGCCTTAAATTGGCAGAGGAAAAAAAAATAAATCAGTAAAACAGCTAACAAAAAAATACGGGAAAAAAACAAGCAGGCAAAACAGTCACAGCAGCCAGTGTTGGTTAAGCCAAACTAAAGTCCTCACACTGGTTTTTTACCCTACAAGGATTTACTACAACAGCAAAACTTCGGAGGATAGTTCAACTTACGCTGTTTCATGAAACAATCACCATAACCTTATTCTGCCATTTGCCCTGCTTTAAACCAGGACCATAAATCAACTGCTGTCTAGGTCAAACTGAGAAGAGGAATGTGGCAAAGAGCCCCCACCTCTCAAACACATAATCATGAGCAAATACAGTTGTAAGTGAATACAGTCACACTGGAGCTAGAAGATTTATATTCTGGGATTCTAGAGAAATCCTGCACCCTTCTTGTGGTCAGTGTGTTAATAAAAGTATCAGCAATTGTGGTAAAAATGTAGTTAGACAAAATACAACTCAAAGAAGTATGTGCTACATTTTTTAGGTATGTTTCTAGTACAGCTGCCACATTGGACTGAGCTTATATTATAGGTCAGTCTAAACCACAGGCCAGTGAATGAGCAGCCTCACAAAATCCACAGAAGACAGGAGACAATAATCACTTAGCAACAGTATATGGATTAACTAAAAATCCTTAGAAGCAAGAGAGCTTATATTTATCCTGTTCCTCTCAATCTCCCGTTTTTAAACTCGCACACTGTCATTTCATTACCTCTGTAACACTCTGCTAAGTAAACAAGCAGGTGATGTTAACTTCGTTATCACAGCTCAGGAGGTTTGGGACACCTGTAAGGAGAGTGTCAGGGAAGCATGAAACACAATCGCCACCCACTGCCAGCTTTCCAGACTTCAATGTAATGAAAGGATGTGCCTTCCTCTGAAATTCAGAGATCTGACTTGAGCTGTTTGGTCCTCGTAAGTCCACCTTGAAATCAGGCTGCAGGAAAAGAGCTGTAATGCCAGAGAACAGCGACATACTAGGTAAAGCATGCATTAAAGCATTTGTTCTTCCTGGCCAAAACACTATTATTTTTAACCTCTGGCTTTTGGAGTTAATGTTTTATATAACAATTGCACTAATCAACTGAGGCTTTTGCAGAATAGAGTGTATTTAATTACTAGCTCAGAGGCAGCAGCCCCAGATGTATCGGAACATAAAAAACGTTCAGACAAAGAGGTCTGTGTTCTACACAGCTGGCTAGCAAATGCAAAGGCTGCTCTTGGGCAGGCTTTAGCCTGACCAACAGCGACACCAGGAGGAACACAAAGGTTTTTAAAAAGGCTTTGCTATGCTCTGCTGAGTTAAGTCCCTGTCCCAAAATGCACGTATATTTCCTGTTATTTGGAGGAAAGTAATGAGCTGTATGGAAAATCAGTGTGAATAATTTAGCAGAAATGAAAGACTGCTAACCAGTATTTACCTTTGTATCAGCTATCCATACGGCAACCATGTTCAAAATGTGAGACAACACTCTTCTCACTGCAAGCAGCACTTCAGTGGCAGCAGATGTTTGCACACTGACT
>WEIT01018076.1:0-30356 GCA_013389985.1 Dryoscopus gambensis
CCTGGGCAACCTATTTCAATGCCACATTGTTTAAGTCAGATGCAAATGTATGGAAGATTAGGTTGGTTTTCAGGCCATGAAGTAGGAAGAAATTAAAGGGAAAACTAGACAAGTGTCAGCCAGGTGCTTTTCCAACTTTGTTCCTGCCAATTGACATTACTGACCAACTTCGTTATTTATTACTGTTCTCTCTTGATCTGGTTGGATGAATTTATAAGCAAGTATGTTATTTTAGTTCTGCAGGATGTTAATAAGTAAAATAAAGCAGAATAGTGGTTCAAGATACACCTCTTAAAACTCTGCATCTTGTCTGATCACACTTAGCTATTGATGCTCTTCCTCCTGATACAGCCAGTTTATGAATGTGATTTGAGTGAGCAGGAAGTGAGAAGATCTGAAGGTTCTGATGAGGTTCAAAAGGAGCATCTACTCACTTTGGTAGCATGCCAGGCATGCATTTGTCATCTGAGAAGATTGTAGTTCCAAAGTTGTCATTAGGAATGGCTAGGGCTTTTAGGTACATTAGGCCGTTATAAACTAGGTTGTCTTTTTTTTTCTGCTCAGAGATTTGTTATTCCTGTTAATGCTTAGCTTCAAGAAGACAGTTTGATCACAGATGCCAGAGTGAATACTTCAGGTGCTTAACCCAGCCAGACGACCTGAATGGGCAAAGTCAGTCAGCCTTTCAAGTGAAGAATAATTGTGGTGCTTAGACTTGAGAAGGCACCTCCTGAGGGAAAATGCACACAGATGGCCCTGCTAATCTCCTGCAACAGAAGTTTTCAGGCTGTGCTGTAGATTGTAGTGACTGTTACAGCTGCATATCAAAGGATTGACAGGCTGCATCTCTGGGCATTTTGCACTTGCTCAGATAATGGGCGTTTAACTATTCAAGCCTAGATCATCCCCTATGTCCCTTAGGGTGTCTCATCAATGAATTTAGAAATAAAAGTTGGCATATTGCTAATCAAGTCAGGAAAACGTTTGCCCCACTGAAGCCCCTGGAAGTAAGGACCCTGGGGCTGTTCGTGTTGGGATTTAGCACTCCTGCTGAGAGAACGATTTGCTTACAGGAGAATGTTCATTTGTAATGTTTTGTAGAATAGCAACACTACAAAGCTGGCAGAAAAAATACTCCATGTTTTGAAAAGTTCTATTGTGTTTGTGTCAAAAAGGCAGTTTTACTAGCCTGGCCCCTGTTTTCGTCTGGGATCAAATTCATTTCAGTTTGCTATTTAACGAGCAGAAAGTGGTGGCCTGAAGGGGATTCCAGCTCTGTAGCTGGGAGTGAAATCCAGAAGCTTTCCCTATGGATGCTTGCATAAAAAGAATAGCTAAGATGTTTAAAAGCATTGCTGCGCTTCAGTATAGTTGAATTACACTTAATTTACCCACTTTACTTTTCCATAGGTTTTANGCCAGCCCTTAACTTTGTCTGAAATTGCTGGGACTTTTCTTTTCATGTTTTCTGAAACCTTTATACTGCTGCACTGTCAGACCTATTAATAGCTTTGTGTGTTTTTCTTTTAAAGCAAATTGATGGAGAAGCATTTCTGCTAATGACCCAATCAGACATAGTCAAAATAATGAGCATTAAGCTGGGACCAGCCCTAAAAATATTTAATTCCATTCTGATGTTCAAAGCTGCAGAGAAAAACTCACACAATGAACTTTGAAGATAATGGAAAATGTGCAAGTACCAGCTTTCTCCACTGGAGCTCATGTTTTATTCTAAGCACAAAGACTCACTAGAAATGTTGAGTAAGGACTCTCAGAAAGGAAGAAAAATAAGTTCAGCACTGGTGGACGATTTATATTCTTCTAGAGCCAGTACACATCTGAATCCTTCTGGGAAGTGTTCAAGCTTTTGAGAAGGTACTGTATAACAACCGAGTCAGCTGGTCTTATTTACCAAACTAATGGCGCTAATTCTCCATGGGTGGTTAGAATCCCTAACTCTCTCTGGACATCGAGAAAACCTTCATTAATTATTTATGCTGTATTATATAAGGGAACGTTAATATTTTCTAATGATTCTTGAATTGTACTTCATGTACTCATTTTACTTTTCAGAAGCTTTTACTTCATTTTATCAAAATAAAAACTGATCAGCCAAAAATTAGGCTACAGGTAGCCAGATGAGACTGTTATGGCTAATGTGTATTTGTGCCATAGTTTAAAAATGAAACACTTAATGTTACATATGTGACACTTTAAGCTACAGCATATTACTTTACAGATATTAAAACTGTCTGTTTGCTTGTAACAAAACAAACCTTGTTGGGGTTGAAATTATAATGCTTTCTTGATAACTGAATGTTTTTACTTTTGCACGGTTACAAAAATGTTATGTGAGTTTTGCCACCAGCATCTTTAATGTATTTTATCAAAAGACCAGTATAGAGAAGGCTGCAACTGAAAAATAAAGTTTGACTTCATAGAAGAATTTTCGTTTATGCTGCACAGTAGAGTCCCAGCCATTTACATGGGAGCCTGCTACAGTCCTTCAGAACATGGAGGAAAATAGGAGTATTTTGAGGCAAGGAGATTAGCAGAAAAGAAATTACATTCAATCGTGTCTGCACTTCCTCGTCTTTAGCATAGTTACCACAACAATGGAGAAAACCTGTGCTCAAGCTAGGACTGCTACCCTGGTTTCATAATCCACAGAGGTTTGCTTTCCCAGTGGTGGGCAAATTATTTTCCCCACCACTTTCTAGCGGAAAACTCTGATTTGTAAATGAATAAGACATAGGGGGAAAGGCAAAGCACGAGGAAAAGGATACTTAAACACTTGTGGTGCACCAGCACATCCTAGGTGTAAAATACATGCAATTCACTAGGTCATTAGCAGGCTGCAGATATCACCAGCCGGTACTGAGGTGAGGCAGCCTCCTTTCTTGGAGGATCATTGTAACGATTTGTCAGGGAAAGTCGTTTTCCTTGGTATATACACACGTAAGATGTAAACCAGATGCACTTTATATGGGAGAAAGCCTAGCTGCCTGCATACTGAGGACTGCTCCAGAATGTTACTTTTGCAAGAAGGGTGAGTAGAGTTGGATCAGGTTTTTTGGCAGCCCTCTGTTTAGTGCTGCGGTGGGCAGTTGCTCAGCTGTAGAGCTGAGAACAAACAGAGCATTTCCGTTGCACAGAGCTGGGAGAATTTTACATCTTCCCACAGATTTTGCTAGGCTTTTCTTTGGCTGGAGTTCTTAAGTTTTCACTCTCTGTGTCCCTTCCAGATCGTGTAGGTGACTGGTACCTGCCATAATATGAGGTGAAACAGGGTCAGTATGAAGTAAGTTGCGTTGCTCTGTTAATTTCTTTCCATTGCATAAATAATATTTTTACATTTTGTTCAATATTTGTACATTCAAATTGCACTCTTATTGTACTACAATACAAATAAAACCTGAACTGGAGCCTCTGATTACCTTTATGTGTGCCCAGGATTCATGGATTAACCCAGCTGCTCCTGATGGGTGTGGTGTGGCTCTGTAGCTCAGTGTGGCCAGGAGTTTCAAAAGAGCAACTTGACTACTGCTGTGTGCCCTCTTACTTGCCTTAACACTTACTCCCAAGGCTCCCCCTGGCCATTACAGTCTGAATCCCATTTATAGCCCTGGACTTTGTCACTGGCAGCAGCTGAAGTGCAGATCAGTAAAATGCCAAATTCTTCTGTTTTCTTTCATTCTCTCCTTCCGTGTAGTTTATTTTCCTTTACCCTCTGTATCTGTCCTGTGTGCCAGGTCTGTAGCCTGCAGTGATAACCAACGAAGAGATTTGCAGCTCAACAGTGATTACTTGGGGATGTTAGCACCTCCCTGAATTTTTGCATACAAATATTTACAAAGTACTGTGGTTTAAGAAATGGACTTGAATTAATACTGTTTGCAAGATGTAGAATAAACCTCACTTGAGCCCAATTTTTTATTCATGCAGCTATCACATACAATAATGAGGACACACATAATCCTTACTTTTGTATCCCATGTGATGAGGTAGCTGAGCGTAGCTACCTCTGTTACAAAAACTACACCCAGCAAATTCACTTGGAAACTAAAACCACTCCTCAGACCTACTGAATTTTTGAAATGGCAGTTGGCATGGGTTTGAGTGTTGTATTGGTGGTAGCCCAACCCTCACAGTGGTAAAGGTTGTACTCTGCATTCCATGGGAGCCATGTGAAAAATCCTAAGCCTATAGCAAGAGAGTTTGGCCATTAAATGCAGCCATCTCCTCTCAGCCTGAAGGATCTCCCACTGTAATCACTGTCTTGGAGTCACCCCTGCACAGCCATACTTTACCAAAGCTTCTGTGATCTTCCAGACTTCGTGTTTGAGTGTTTAAAGAATTGTCATGACCACAAGTGCTGCTTTGCCTACACTGACATTTTTTGAGCTGGTGGGAGATTGGTCTCTAATAGAATGTGGTGTTTTAATAAAAAGCCATTTTTTATTTCTAATTGATGCAATGGATCCTGTCTGCTGGCTATCACCAGGCACTTGTCCAAAGCTGTGCACTGCCAGACAGAATCCCCTGGGATTTTCAGACATGCAGGAGTTAAGAGGAGTGTGTTGGGACAAAGAGCAGTCTGTGGAAGAAGAGAGGAGAGGACCTCCACTCTTTGTGCGCAGACAGAGTCACCATGTGGAGAACCATGATTTGTTCTGGGGAACAATTTTGGAAAGAAAATGAGGTTTTCCCTCTGCAGCACCAAAGCTGCAGTTACCAACGCGCTTGGCAGCATCCCAGATAAGTCATTCTTGCTACTTTGAGAGCTCATCTTAGAATCCCTATTTTGTAAATTCAGGATTAATGTTCAAACTAAACAAAGTGTTTCATGCAAGAAGAAAACAGTGAAAAGTCATCATCCTGCAAATTAAAAATCAGGCCCACCATTTTATACCACAAAAATTATTATATTAGGCTCTCAGCAATCATAATATTATGAAGTAATGGTAATAAGTACATGTTTAATTTGTGCCATTTCAAAAGAGTAACTGTATTACCATCCAAAGCAGTGAAGTGCTCATGTTGGCTCACAATTTTTTTTCAATTATCACAATCAAAATATCTGAGTTTGTCAAATGCTTCATATAGAAAAATAACACATAACACATGAAGTAATCTAGAAAAATTTATTATATCTAGACTGCTCTAAAATCTACATTTAAAGTAATGAAACTGCTTGAGTTTTAAATTTTTTCTAAAGTAGCCAGTACAATTAAAAAAAAGGATATTACTACATAAACATAACTTTTAAGTGTACATACAATTTCACTAGAAAGAATGGCACAAAGGGATTTTTTTTAACAAAATATCAAATGCTTCTGAGAGGAGTGCTGAGTGCACCATCAGATACTGGATGCTTGGGTGCCTCCAGCCCTGTCTTTACCAGGGTGGGCAGGGATGCTGGGTTCCTCACCTCAAAGACCAGGGACTCCAGGAAGTTCAGTGTCCTGTGGATTCTCTTTGGGCATGGGATATCGAACACATGAAATGCAGCCACCAGCGCCGCCAGAGCCATGGTGCAGTCATTGAGCTGGGCTAACTCTTCCCTTTCTATGTACAGGGCAAACTCACATGAATTCACGTTGAAGGGATTTTTCACTTCCAACACTGGTGTCACTGCCTTTACCTAAATTTCAAAAAAGGGTATTTCAAATGATGCCACAGCATTGCTACAATGAACAGGTCCGAGAATTAAGTAAGCCTGATTACACTGCTTTGAAGTTAGGTAGTATTTCTGTGAGTAATTCTACTCAAAAGGCAGGCTATTGTCATCTCTTCCCAGGAACTATGCTGAGCCACCAAAAGGCCAGGTGATGTGTGCCTGTGCAGGTGATTAAAGGAAGACAGACCAAGGCTGCTGGTGCTCTGTCACCTACCTCCTCATTCACTGCAGCAAACAGACTGGAATCATCTCCAAAGACCTCTGGCAGGAGTAAACACGCAGCAGTCATTTTCATATCTGTCAAAGGCAAGGATTTCTGTTAAATTACAAGTAAAAACTTTCTGGCACTGCAGTATCATCCTGGAAAAACAGATTGCAGCCTATGTAATAGTTTTAACAGTTCAATAGTGGAGCTGTTGTTCAGTCCACTTTAAAGAACACTTTGAACCACAGTCAATATTTAGGCGCATCAGCTGGTAACAGACATTTGTGTCCAAATAATTCATGGAACTCTGCTACTCAATATTATGACTCAATTTCCCTCACAATAGGTCAGTTGGCCTTTGGGTTGCTTTTACTCGAGTTTGTGAGCTGAGTAGTCCTCCTGGCCCCACTGTCCTTCCCCAAACGCCTCCGTCCCGAGTTAACTGGATGTCCGGGGAGTCCTGTTGCCAGAGGACTCTGCTTTGAAGGCTGCAGTACAAGCTGGTGCCACAGAACCTCCTGGCACCTGTACCTGCTATCCCTCTGGTTCAGCTGTTACTGACTGTAACATCATCTTTGCAGGTCAGGCTTCTGGTGTCATGCTTCAGTGAACTTACCTTGCCATGGATTTATTATCTAGGTGCCAGGTCAAGTTGTTTGTGAGAGAAAAACAGAAAAGTAAAGGCCTTGGGACTTTACTAAGGTCAAAATCTCTGTGGACACACTGTACAAGAAAAGGGGAAGTTTTTTACTGTATCTGTAGTATTCCGCCGCCAAAGCTATGAACAGAAAGTCCATAAAGTCTTTCTGGATTAGACTATTCCTTGAAACATTTTAATCTATCATGAGTACTTGTGGTTTTAATCTTAGTGAAGGAAACCCCATGTTTTAACCCCACTGCTTTCTTCTTTCAAAGGTGACCTGGCAATAAATGGAGTGAAACTGCTATAGGACACACACATGTTTGTATCATGTGACCTCAGACTGACATCCTGGCATTATGCCTGTTTGATAGAGAGAGTCTAAGGAGCACTTCGCAGAGAGCTAAGCTTGGGCATAGACACCACCAGCTGGGGAAGAATAGCAGTTCTGAGTGACTGCTTGAAAGGTTTTGTCCCTGCAGCACCACACTCCCCAGACTTCTCAGACTGAAAGAAGCTGAGTGCCAGCAGTTGTTTGCTCCCCCACAGCCAGGGAGCCAAACACATTGAGGTACGCAGACCTCACCAGAGGTACCAGTTTGTGCCCTTTTTCCTGCAGTGTGTCTCTGCAGAGATGAGGTGCCTGAAATGATTAGTGGGAACTACTTCTTTAATTTTACTGGGATAAAGATTTTAACCACAGAAACTTGCTTTCTAAAGAAAATTGTGTCTTTTTTTCAATGGGGCTATTTCTAAAGCAGAAAATTAGTTTTCCATGGGTATTTTTAGAAAATAATAAGTACTCACATATCTAGAAATACATACTTCTGCTCATCTGGCAATACTTATTTTAAGGTAATTACTTACTTTATCAAACCTGCAGTCTTTTATTCAGTGGAATAACGAAGTTTCAATACTTGACTGACTTAATTTTCCTACAAATTTAGTAGCTTTTATTCTCAATGCTTCACAATCACTATATATATTCAAAGAAACCATAACATTTTTGAAATACTTTTGCAGTACAATTGAAACTAGTTTAGTTACGTAAGTAAGAACAATTAGCTACAACAAAACTCTGATATTCAGAGCATAGGAGATTTGTACTGACATTTCAGAACGTCTTCCTCTGTGTGCTGCTTCAGATTTTCTTGCAGCATAATGTTAATTGGATTATTCCTCATCACATACAAAGACAATATGTTTTCTGAATAAATCTCCAAAATCTCGACTGTTTTCTTATAAATGTCCATGTGTGTGAGAAGCTGGAACTCCCTAAAAAGCTAAAAGAAAAACAAATATTTGACATTGCAAACCTCAAAACCAAAACTGTAAACAATGCGTGCACTTTGAAGACAGGATAAAACTAGATCAGTTAAATAAGATTATAAACTTGAGAGGGTGACTTCATTTCTTTTCAAAGCAGGGAAGAAATACATCAAGTAACACCAAAATACTTCAAATAATCCACTGGTGGTGTGGGTGGCAGCTTTAACACAGAACTGGTGAACCTTTCAAAATGGGATTAGCTGCAAAAATATGAGTTAGATTAAAGAGAACATTGCTAATGGATTCTTCAGTGGAAACATCCTGTAAAATACATGCCTACAGATGTATCACATCTATAACACAGAATTCAGTGTCATTATTAAAAATAGCTCTGTTACCTGATAAGGGCATCTTAAGAAAGGAAATAGTCTAAGAATATCTTTTAAAGGTGCCTTATTGCTAATCATCTTTCTCCGTATTTCAATTGTCACATTCATTCTGTTATCCACTTCTTCCCAGTTCCTCTGAGTTTTCATATATTCTTGATTAAGCCACTTAATATGTAAATCCATTGTACTGCCTTTAAGATGAGCAGGTTCTTCCTATCAAGAAATGAAAGACAGAATTGTTACAAATCGGCCTTTTTATCTGATTATTTAGCTTTTTTCGCTTGTGTCATTTGATGTGACTTCTGCGATTTGAGTGTAGTCAAGCTCAGCAGAAAGTGTAGTGTTGTTTCAGTTCCAGCTCTGAATTCACTCTCATATTCTAATAGTCTGTTTTCGTATAAAACTATACCTGTCAGCCAAGTCCCCCAAGCTCAAATTGCATATTTGAGTTTATTCATGAAATTCCTGTTCCTGTGTCTGGTTTGTCTCATTGTGGTTTACTGGAAATGAGTAGTCAGTTCTAATGAGAACTCAGCGTTTAGCAGTATTAACTCTGTATTACCAAGAGAAATAGTATTTTCCTCTTACCCATACAGGTCCTAAAAGCAGGACAACTAACTCTCACATTTATGCAACTGGAGGTTTATACCCCCAAGGAGACCATCTGAACTAAGAAAACTCTTATTGAAAATCATTATTTGAGCAGTTTGACTATTAGTGTTTTCAAAAAGTATTTTTGTACTTGAGGATAGTTAGCAACCTTCCTCAAAATTATCATTATTGTCCCTGATGTAACTCCAAAGCCAGTAATTACTAAGAGGAGGAGTGGCTATCCAAAGCAGTACACCAACAGGAATAGCCCGAGTTTGTGTAGCTTGTCCCATCAGTGCATGCAGTGAATTTGCTCACTGAAAGAAGTTGAGGGAACACAGAGAAGCACAGGTAATACAGTTACCATCCTCAGGCTGCGTTGCCACTGGCTTTCCCTGTCTGTATTGTCACTGATGCAGCTGTGACTACATGTATGGGTGGCCTGTGGGTCAGTGCCAGAGGGAGTTGAGACACTTCATGATGTTCCCCAGAACATTTCTGACACAGAGCTGTGAAACACACAGCATCCCAAACCACTTTGCAGTGCTCTGCATGTGCAATTAAACTTTCCAGTTTAATTAACATCCTTCTTTAAAACCATGCATGTGATATTCCAAGAATGGTTGCACAAGCTATGCAGTGAAAAAAAACTGTCTCCATCCCTCTGCATGCGGGCCAGATACCTGACATGACCCCTGCAGGCACTCCCTGGCCCTTGCTAGGGTTCTGCATTAGCACAGTCTGCACTCTTTCTAAGAGAGAGTTTTAGTCTTCATTGTGTTACAACAGTAATGTTTGTTTCTGACCAGCTTGTGTAGGTATTCCTGGCCTCTTCCTCAGTGCGCAGGAGCAGAGGTGGGGAATCAGACAACTTGGTGCCACACCCTCCCCCATCTGCCTGGGAAGGGTGCTGGGAAAAAGTATAAATGATGAGTGGATGGTGCTACTTCCTGTGAGTTCTGTCAAGACTCCACTACACTGGGGTTTGTGGACTCCCAAACTTTATATTTAATAGCCTTCAGTATTTATATTTATATAGCCTTCAATAGATTTTTTTCTCGTTCAATTACTTCTCCCAGTCACTTTTCCAGCTCTCATAAAATCATACCTTCCACAAAATCCTGCCGTAAATTTGGCAGTTTAACTATACACTGTCAGAGGAAATGCATTTATTTGTTTTTCTCCTGTTATCTCTGCCTTCTAATTGTCATATTGGATTCAAAACTTATTCACCATCTCCTTGCCACTGTAGTTTTACAGATATGTCATATTCTCTCCTCAGCCATCTCTTTTCCAGCTGAGACCGTCCTAAGCAATTTAATAATTTCACATACGAAAGCTCGTCCATACTTCCAATTATCCTTGTTACTGTCTTTGCATGTTTTCTAATCTCACTGTAGATTTATGAAATAGGTGCAGTACAACTTAAAGTACTTGTTGACATACTGGGACACCACAGGGGCATACAGTGGAATAATGCATTGCCTTTTGTTTCTTTCTTAAATAATTCTGTGTGATCAACTTTTTTTTTTGAGTGCTGCTTAGCATTGCGCCAAATATCCTTTGGCCTAGTACAAAAATAACATTTGTGAATGGTACAAATAAGCTCAGAGCCCATCCCTATAAGTGTTGTTAGGACTGGGTTTTCTCCTTGTGCCTTTTTTCCATCTATCAGAACTGAATTTTATCTGCTGGTTTGTTTTTTTTTTTCCTAGCTGCTGTAACTCAGTAGCATGGGGTCCTTCTGCAATTCTTTAGTCTTTGTCTTTAGTATCCTTGGTAGCATCATAAAATGTAATCTGCCAACTATTCTACTTTTTCCATGTCATTTAGAAATATACTGAACTGCTTAAACTAAGCATTCATAATCTTTTCCACTGTAAACCTCAACTATTTCTGCATAGCCTTGTTTGTTCTATCTTTTAACTGCTTATCCATTCAAGGACCTTCCTGTTTATCCCCTCAGATTATATCCGCTAAGAGCTTTTGAAAGGCATGTGCTAAAATCTCTTCTGAGTTTCAAGTAAACTATATCAGCTGGATTGCCTGTGTCCTCAGGGTTCTTGAATACTTCAAAGAACTAATGAATTTGTGAAGAATTATGTCTGTTTACTGAAACTTTGTTGACTCCTTCCTAATGTGTTCATCTCTTGGGTCTGCATTACAGTTCTTGCCAACTTGGCCAGTGAAGACAGAAGGTATCTTGGTCCATATGTTCTCTAGCTCTCTCCTGAAACTCTAGAAACTGGCATCAAATTAGCTACTTCCAATTACCTGGTATGATGTTTCATAAGAGAAGTTGTGCGTCACAATTAGAAAATTACCTGTTTTATCCTTGGACATGACTGAAAATTTTGCACAAATACTTGATCCTGGAAATGTGTTACTGCTCATTTTAGTGAATTATTCTGTAACCCGTTTACTGACATGCCAGTCTGAGACAGATGCCCTGATGCTGCCCATGAAAAATGGTCCCAGTAATGCAATCATCTGAACTCATCTACTGAGAATCCTTGCAAAATCTGTCTAATTTTTTTGGTAGAGTTTTATATTCTGCCAGCCCTCCTGTCCCTTAGCAGCATCAGGCTTCTTGTTTTCTCACTCAGCTGGGTGAGAAAGCCTTTATAACCAGTGCAGAAAAGGCAGAAAACCACAAAAATAATTCTCTGTAAATCTCCATCAGACCACTCACAGTCATCAGGGTTTTGTTTTGCTGCTGATGTGTCATCTCTGCAAGCTTCCTGCATCAGCCTTTGATGGTTTCTGGTGTATAATTTATATTGGTTACTACTGTGAATACCATCTTATTATTCACACATTCCCAGTTGGGTCATTCAGCTATTCCTTGACCTGCTAACTTGCCCTAAGCTGGACAGACTGTCTCTTGCTTCACTGTGACCACTGCACAGAACCAAGGGATGGCCCATTCTTGTCAGTCCCAAGATGCCCTCGCTTTCTCACACACACAGACTTGGGCAGTTGTTGGGGCTTTTTAAATTACATTTGTGGTTTTTATGCTGTGCAGGAGCTAGCTTGAAGTCTCTGACTCCAAACAGCTCTTTCAGTGCTGGTTTCTCCTGTGGGTCTGCTCTCAGGCCTCCTGCCCATAAAGCAGGAACTTCTTCAGCCAGCTGATGTGGAGCATGGTGGTTCCTTCCCTGAGGGCCTGTCACCTTCAGTGTCTTATTTGCAGAGACAAGAAAGCAAAACAACTCGACCCAGCATGCTGTAACCACAGAAGAAGTTGTGACCTTTACGCCAGCTTCTCTCCATCCCCCTTGTCAAGGCAAACACTGCTTCATTTGATGGACTTCCCACGTCATCAGCTCTGTCCTTGAGAGCTAGTTTAGCCAATGACATTATTGGTTAAAGGAGACCATTTGACATTTTCATCAGTGGCAATGGCATGCTACCAATAGAAATATGGCAGTAGTATAAGGAAGAATTGCTGTCATACCTATCTATTAGGGGGGAAAATAGCAATGGAAGGCCAAACTTTTTAATGTAAATCATCTATTACCTGGGAGTAACACAAGCAGAAGTCAGTGTTAAAATTGGTTTTCTTGAAGTGTTCATCCTGCTTAGAGCAATTGCTATCTGTAATCTTTCCAACTTCTTAGTTTATGAACAAGTTGGTTTTTAAGCTAAGTGGAAAGGTAAGAGGTGGCTTTCTTTTGGGGGAAGTAAGTTATCTCAGTGGGATGCCTATTTGATGGGAGAATGATTCCAAGTGTGATTTAAAATATTTTATAGTTAACTTTAACATTGCAGGAAGAATCTGAGATTGGGAAGCTGGTTACTGAACTGGTTTATCAGCCTATCATGTGCTTATTTAGGGAGGACTCTAGATCCTCTCCACTTCAACCACCAAAGTGAGAAAGCTAGTTGCAGCACAGCAATATTCCAGTAAAATTTGACTATAAGGTTAAAGCTCAGTTATTTCAATACCATTCAAAAGCAATCCTATCTAGACCAAAGACAGGATCTCTTGTCTCAATGTCTGAAGAAGCCACAGTTCAGAATATATGCCAGACAGAACTAAAAAAAATAGCTTCATTTAATGAGGAATCCTTACTTCTTGAGGTCACCCAACTCCTCTGGCCAGATTTTGAATTGTGTAACCCATAAAATCCATTTCAGTTGCATCAATAAGAATGCTAATTGGTGATGTTTAATTATTTTTGTATACAGAATTTTGTCTTATTTAGCAATGCACAGACTTAGTTTATAACATAAAATATTTCCTTTCTTTTTAAACAATAACAATTTGAATTAAAAAGAAAATTCTTTCTGGAACGAACAAGAATTTATCTCAATGTCCTTAAATAAGAAGCTGCCTTTTTGTCACAAGCTCACGAGAAGTGCAGCAGAACAGAGAAAAAGGTAAAAAGATGCGTAAAGGAAGTTAATGAGGTAAGCGGAGGATAACCAGTACTTGTCTGTCAGAGTTGCCTAGCCCTAGCCTGCAGGATGGTCCTGCCAAGGATCCTACTCATTCTGCTGGATTCGCACTCAAAGGGTGACAGCAGTAGGGAGCCCATCCCTTAGTGCCCATGCCCGTAAACACTCTTGATTTGGCATCTCAGGACTGATGACACCAAGTCTGGGAGCCACACGGGTTGTGAGGGTCCTTGCCTATGCTCCAGATGCCTTTTGACTGTGACCCCTCACCTGACATTCACGGTTCGACTTGGAACCGTATACAAGTAGATTGTATTAAGATGCTCACATTAAAGCAAGAAAACATACAAGCGTAAAACCACTAGACTCCAAATCCCTAATTCCTCACACCTCCTGAAGCAAGAGGATAGTCATTTGATTGGAGATGGATTTCTAAATAAAGGCCCAATTCCTAAATGTCCTTTTGATGGATCTTGATTCTTCCCAAGATATGAGATTGTATTAGCACATGCTTGTGAAAAAGCTCCAGTTAGCAGAGCACTTTTATGAAACGGTGTCACAGCCAAGGCAGTGAAACTGCTGCATCAGTTTCCAAGGTGGAAGGGTGCAGTTCTTATGCATGATATGATCTCCAAGGTCTAAGCTTTCAGTTACTGTTGAAAGCCAGCATCATAAATCATAAAGGACATGAATGTCAACATCAAAGTAACATGACTGCCTAATCACAGAGTGATGAAAGTGCCTCTAGTATGGACAGCAGACACCTCTTGCTGTTTGCATGGGTTTGCACCAATTCCTGAATGGCAAATGCAGCCTAAGGCTTGCTAAGCCCATTGGGGGCTGTGGCAGGGGGTCTTCCCCCAGGCTTGAGAGGCAGGCTTCTCCTAAGGACATTATGTACCCCAGTTCTGTTCCTTTGATTGATCCATTGTTTCTCCCTGCCTCTTTTTATTCCTTACATGTATGTTTTCCCTTCCCTGCATCCCCCGTTGGCCCTTGTACCTCCCTCACAGTATTCCCATTGGTCCCCTTGCCCTAGCCCTGTCTCTGTACCGCCCCTGCACCCCAACACCCTCGATCCTGATGTTTGGCCCTCCCTGTGAACCTCCTATATAAGGTCCGGGTCTTTCCTCCATTTTGTTCTTGGCTCCTAACCTCCCCTGCCATGAGGTTCAAATAAATCACCTCGTGTACAAGACCATGCCAGAGAACCCTGCCTGACTCTTTCATCGTCCACCTGCGTGTGTGTGCATGCCTGCTGCTCCTCTGACTAAGCTGATGCTGCCTGCTTCACCCCTATGGGAGTCTGACCCCTGTGGAGCTGCTTCCTCCGGGAAGCCACCCAGAGATGGAGGCTCGATGAGCAGAGCAGACCGGGGGCCTTGGTGCATCCGAGCTCATCAGCTGGAAGGGCAGCGGCCCCACAGAAGCGACTCCAGACCCTGTGGAGACATATTTGAGAAGGTCGCAGCACCCTCAGCCACCACAACAAAGCACAAAGATTAGGATCTCTTTTTTGAAGAATACTAACAGGACCTACTGGCCCCTCAGTTTGAGAAAGTGAATTCAAATAGGAGCAGTGGAGTTAAAGAGACTGATATGAGGATACTAGTGCATGCTGTTGGTCTGCTCACTGCCAACCAGTGATCCAGGTTCCTCACCTGGGATGCTCTGGGAATATTTCTTTGAGGCAATTCCTTTGGATGGAGACTAATCTGCTGGAAAGCAATGTAAAAAACTTGTGGTGGTAATGAGAATCATCTCCTGGAACATGAGCACTGAATGGGAGCTCCTTTTACACCATACATTGGGACCGGGGTGCAGATGGGAAGTAGTGTTGGTACAGCCACTGTCTTTTGTTGTTATTGCCCTTGTCAGCTCCCAGCAGCTGCTAATAATATTTCCTTTGAAAAACACATTTCAAATTTTCCTTGCTAGATGCCAGTGCATATTCCAAGTCATGTTATTGCTAAGAGCATTGATGCTGCTAAGACTTCTTGATTGCTGAGTCTACCTGCATCAGTGAGCATCAGTGCTCAAGATACTTACACAAGAAAGCCTAACAGTAGTTAGGACCCTTGTTTGGAATTATTTTTTTCCCTTAGTTGGCTTTTGTAAGTTCTTCAAGGTGAGAAACAGCTTTCACAGTTACTTAAGAGAGCATAATCTGAATCTTCTGTCTTGATTTTTGAATACTGCAAAGTGGGTCTTGCTATTTTGGAACATGCACAGACACAAGGCATCATAAAAGCACAGTGTACAGAACTGTTTTTACCACCATTATTGTAAGGGCCAGCCTTTTTTCCTGTGGTGACAATCAGGTTCATCAGAATGACATTTACTATAATGGACATTGAGGTGTTTTATATCAGGAGGAGAGATCAAAACAGGCTATGACAATTAGAAAGTGAAAATCTGCTCAAAAAAACCCCAAACACTGCAGACTGATCTGGAACAAGTATGAATCTGAAAGGCAGGCTGTAAACTGGACACTGGTCAAGACCCATCTTCTCATCCTGGATGGTGGGCGAGAATGGAGAAGGCATCACAACTGTGCCCCACCTCTCACATCCAAACACAAAGGCAAGTGAAACAGCATGGACAGGCTGCTTTTGAGCAAAATGAGCGTGTAACTATCAGTAGGATCCACACTGACTTGTACTCCTATAAGATGTTTAATTAAAGCAGGCTTTGCTTTAATTACACATAATTACCCTTTTGAGCCAGGCAGGCAACTTCAAAGCTACATTTATGTGTCAGTGCTAACCAAAAACTTTCAAAGCCACGTAAGTTAGTCTATTTCTGATCACAACAACTGCTTTCTGATTTTGTAAGCTGCATAAGCAAAATGAGAGAAATATGTTTTTCTCTACCAAGGGACAACCTGTGCTTGACAATTTAACTCACAGAACAATGAGGACACTAGCTGACATAAATAAGAAGGTGAAGTGCAAGATGTATGCTGGGGATCTGTTTTTAAAGCTATTGCTTTGACTTAAAAGCATTTTAAAATATTAACTAAGCAACACTACACACTCAAAGTTTGATGTATGCACATCAAAGTTTTAGTGGAAAAATCACATTACAACAGTTTGGTACAGCCACGGGATGATCATTTATATATGCATGCTCACATTCTGGCTGTGCAAGTATTCAAACGCTTGATTTATAGACCATTAATCTTAGAGGGAAAGGTGTTATCACCCCTGTTTCATCTATGTACTGATATACTATCAGTATAGATGGCACCTAACTCTGTACCTGCCAATAGTGCCATGAGATTGAGCCAAAAGAATTTCTGCATCTCATGCACAAGCTGTTCATCCTCTGAGAATTTTACAGACATTTTGTTCTCTTTTTCCCCTGCTGTTGCTTTCTTTTTCTCATTGCTCCCTTTTTCTCCAGCCATCACTTTACAAATCCCACTCTTTCTAGACTCCTTGAAATCTTGTTTCAAGTTTCTGACTCCTGCAGTGGCATAAGATCACTGACAAACGTGATGTTAGTTATCACCTCAAAGAAAGGCATATCCGTAGGAAATGTCTAACTTGCCAAATTTACCTAATCTGAGGTAAAAGACTCTGTCTCACAGGGTAGACCTCACTCAATCCTGATTCCTCCTTTCATCAGAACAGACAATTTCCACATAGAACCAACAGGGTAAATTTCACCATTCTTGTAGTGGATGATACCACTGAAGCAAGACCATATGGTGTTCCTCTTGGGCCAGAGGTCTTCTCTGCTTTTCATCTAGTCCTCTTGGCACAGGATTTGCACATTCATCAATTTCAAAATTCCTGCTTATCTTCCCTATAAAGGAATAATATCAATACATGTCCAACTTTGTGAGTTAAAATTTCTGCAGAATCCTTCTGCTTCTCCCAGTCTAAGTACTCATCAAAACATTTCTTGTGTCTAGCGCATTGACACAGAAAGAAGATGGCCTGCTGGTGCCCCCTTTGTAACTTGTTTTCATTATGTTATTCCCAGCTCTGCTGGGTGTGGCAAATACTCCCATTTATTTGCAGGCATCTACCACTATTTTAGCTGACATCTTGTCAGAGCCCATCTTTCATTTTCACACCTAACTCCAAATTTATTTGTGTGACAGCTTCAGAGAAACCCTGATGACCTCACAAACAGGCTGTCATAGGATGTAAGAAATAAGAGGCTTTAAGAGAGGGACTGTACTCTCTCTCCATTTTTATTTAAAATCAAGAACTACTAGCAGCCTTCTAACCTATTATATTTTCTTACAGTTCAGGTAGCTTAAAATACCCTTGGGTAGTCCCTTTGCTGAGATATTTTCTTATTTAATGTCTGGGATGTATTGAAGAAGCTTGATCCAGCTGCATAGATATAGCTATTTAGTGGCATTTGAGATAGCATAAGGGTATCCCAGAAACCTCTGGAAGTAGCAGAATATGATACAGGACCTATGGGAAACACATGCCTTTCTGAATTGGCAGGTGGAGCCATGCTGGATATCTGTGGGCTTTTTCATTTCTGTATTCAGCTAACTGAAACGATTGTGAAGTCACACATTCCATGGACAGCACTGCTCAAGACCGACAAGATTTCCAAGCTTAAAGTTCTGAACGGGACAATTTGCTCTTTGGTCTAAGGTAGTGTTTGAGCCACAAGCTCTCAAGGTATGCAAGCCAATCATCAGCTCTAGCCCCATTTCCCTCTCCATCACCTTTTGCCTTCTGATAATCCTTTGGCCAAGGACCAGGAAGGTCCCATCTTTCTTTTTCTTCTGGCTTCCCCAAGTCTAGGGCCCTTCCTCTTACAACTGGCAGGAGGTGGTTTCTCTCATAGCCTGAAGGGCCATAAACCAAACAAGTTCTTAGGGCAGAGAAAGGGGGTTTTGATGCTAAAAAAAGGATAAGGAGATCTGTCAGAACAAGCAACTGGATGGCTGGTTTAGCAGTAATCCCACCCTGGCTACAGAGGGGAGACTGATTTGCTTTTCTTATGTATGTTCATGGTGTGATCACCCTTCTCATGGAAAGTACCTTCCATTTACAGCAGATGAAGGTCATTATCATTACAAAGCACTCTTCCCTGGATTACTGCATCTCCGGGATATTTTCCTGACTGTGGAAAATGACTGAGGAGGATTCTCACATCATAGCCATAAAATTTGTTGTTTATGGAGGCTTTCTGGATAAAATTCTGAATATCCCTCAGACAGAGGCTCAAATTTATGTCTGTCAGGCACAGTCCAAGCTTCTTTCCCTGGTGGTGCAACCTGATGGATATTTATAGGGAGCATTATTTGAATAAAAATGTCCTTTAGTGACAGACACCTCCAGCATGGGTTTATGTGCTTACTTACCATCATCCTACTGCTCTGCACTTGCTCAAGACCTCTCATGTGATGCTAGTCACTAGAAAAAGAGTAGCTACTCTTCAATCTTGTTTGAATATAATGCTCTGTAACGAGGAACACATCAGCAGATGTTTTAAAGAAACTGAAGGAGAAAGACAGATGTTGCACCTGGAAGCAATGCCCTGCATGGGAGGCCAAGTACACTTGAGCTGCTTTTGAAGGAAGAATGCCTGCTTGGAAGGTAATGGGGCTTGGGCAGACCAAGGGGCAGACATCATCTGGCTCAAAACATCACAGGAAGCTTGTCCTAGTAAGCAGCTGGATTTTCACATGAAGAAGTAAAAAGATTGGTTAAGGGTTTTATTAGTAACAATAACTTTATTACTCTTTTCATATAAAAATAAATGCCAGGTATAACAGTGAGATATTTCCTATCAGTGAATAATCTTTTTATCAGTTTCATACCACTAACAATCTAAGACTATACTGACACAAAGCACACATGACAGTTACAGCTTATGACTGCTCAGAAACTAAAGCTCGATATAGAAGTCAGCTGTGTGACTGGTAAGTAGGTCATCTGTTGGGAACAGATGTGCTCTCTCATCTGCATAGCTCTGCCAGTCGGCTTTGACCTGTAATGCCCTAAATGTCCTACTTTGCCTATCTAAAGGAGAGTGTGGTGGCCCAAAGGGGCTAGGAATCCTTCACTAACTATTCTCCAAAGGTGTCCTTAACCTGGAATTCATTTCCCCCCATTTCACCTGAATTATTTTCTGACATGTTGGTTTCTAGTTCACCAAAGGCTGATTCATTCTTCCAGTTTTGGAAAAGGGATGAAGACAAGGGGATCTGGCTAATGGTAATTTGAATATCATTTGGGTTTGCCTGTGGTATTGGCTTCTAGATCAAATATTTATTTTTTGAGACTAAAACACTTTGTTTAACAGTTTATATTTTCATAGAGCAATTAGTGCCGAGGATTGGCAGGAAAGTGCCTTTATGTGTGTTTCTAAATATACAGAACGAAAAAACCCACGCTGCTTTGTTAAAAATAATATTAAACATTTTGTTCAGTTTTACACATATGTAGTGACATAATTTAGGATCTCAGAGTCAGACATCACTGCTTTCAATGTAGAAACACATTTAAAACAAAGGAAGTTATGATTCCCTCAATTTTATGGAACTCATCCTTAAGCCTTAATAGGGCTCACAAGTGTTGATTCTTGCATTTATACTTGTATTTCATTTATATACGTATGTTCAGGATACAGGGGAAAAAGAGAAAGAAAGGAAAAGTTATTTAGGGATGCTCAGCATCCTCTCACCTCCTTTAAGTTTAACCCTTAATTTGCTTATGACTTTCAGGCTAGCAAAAAAGGTCTAGGCCTTTAGAAGAGATGCAACATTCTTCCTCAATTTCTAAAGCAGACAAAGGTGACCAGCGATGGCCTTGGGCAATGTAGTTCAAGAAAGTGTTGTTTCCTGGTCTGCAGATAAACAGCACAGGGCAGTTACACCCTCTCTACAGATAAATGACGTTTAGGACGAAGTCCCTGCAGGATCACTCCAAAGCCCTTCTCAACGAGCTCATAAGACAGAAAAGATCCACATGTGCCCTTTCCAGGCTTTAACAGATAAAGGATGGCTAACTCTTCATGTGCACAAAAAACCAGGAGCCTATAATTCCTTCTTTACTGGGTTTGAAACTGTTTATTGTTTTGCACTCAAGCTGCAGGTTTCTTACTTAACACATTCTGCAAACCCTTCAACTAAAGCAGGCAAGAAGGGAAGTGTTTATTCCTGAGCATATTAACCCAAAAGAAATAAACAGAAATTACTGAAATTTCTAAAAACTTAACCAAACATGTATTTGCATTTTGTGGAGGAAACTACAACTACCTTCAAACACAAGAGCAATATATGCAGAAATGCATCCAATAAACCACTCAGGCTCCCCTAAACACAGGGTCTGGTAAACAGCAGGATGGACACAGATAAACTAAAGATAAGTATCTACTTACATATCTTCTTTATCCCATTCTTACAATTGTTTAAATTTTACCATGTTTTAATTGCAGGATGAAGAAGTGTGTGGAGCATTGGCAGAGCATAGCTGGAACCTTAATGTACTTATGAAAGTGTATAAATTAATTAGTGTGCTTCAAACACTTACTGGACAGTGATAACTCTCTGAATTCTCCAACTAAAGGAATACACAGCAACTGCATGCGCAGATTTGTAAGCATCCCTATGTATATCACACATCAACACAAACAGATTTTATATAACAGAGTGCAAGGTGACAGGAGGATATGGACATTTGCTACCAGCTCAAATACCTCTTTGCATTCTTATTTGTACAGAGGCTTCAGCTAGTAGACATAAGCCTCTATTGTTTTTCACTCTAATTGGAGATATGTAACCAAAGGCAGAATAGAAACGCTGCATTTAAAAAAACAGACAGTATTTTCTGTCCAATTTACAACAATTCTAAATGACAACAAATGTGCAAGGCATTCAGTATTAGGCTTAGCTCTGTTGTTGATACCTAGTTTTCAAGAAATGAAAAAAAGTCAAGGGTCTGGCCATATGACAAGATCTATACCAAATGAGTTTGAATGGGATGAGATCAGTTGTCCCCTTTACTGCCTGGTGGCCTTACTATCAAGAGAGGAGCTGAAAAACTGAACTCAGTCAAGCACCAAAAATCTTACCTCTGCCTGCACCTGGACATCATCGAGTTTATTTTCAGCAAATGTAGATTTTCTAGTCCGCCCTCTCCTGTGGCCAAACTTGCATTTGTTCCTCAGGACTTGCTCATCATCTTCAATGGGTCTCCGCACATATTTGAAACGATCTTTAAGGGCCCGTTTCCACAGCAACTACATGAGGGGAGAAAAATAGCTGTCGTTACAAGTATCTTTCAAGAATTTGCCCCATCCTAAAGCAGGTCACTTTGTTTTACCTAACTCTACAAAAAAGTGTTTGCCGTTAAGCAGAAGAAGGCTCTTCGGGCAGCGCCACCGGTGGCTTCAGGATGGAAGGAAACAAAAGCACCTGTGGCAAATGGCTCTGTGGCAACCAACAGCTGGGCTAATGGCACTGCTGTGGATTGATGAGGATAACAGTAATTGAATCTAAGGGTTAGGTCTATCCAAGGCTGCCAGAGAAACTGCAGTGTGTTTTCCCTTTCTCAGCTCCTACTTAATGTTCCATTCATGACATCAGGTTGTGAAACTACATAGTGAAGCAGATCAGCTCACACATGCCACAGAAACTGTGCTGTGTGGTTTTGGGGGATTTTTTGGTGTTTTGTTTTTGGGTTTTGTTTTTTTTTTTTAGTTTAGTATATTATTTTTCCTTTGCCTCTGGCAGTATCTGACTGGTTGCACAGTTGTATGATTACTGTATCTAACAGAAGGGAGCGGGAAAGACACAGTGTGGCACTACTTTTTGCTGGGAGCCTACAGTTATACTGGATCAAGTATATTTTTAAACTGAACTCAAAACTGCTGAATGAAGAGGATCATTTAAATAGGTCCTAGTGTTTGTAAGACACCTCAAGGTATGCAAAGTGCAACTTAAAGGCATTTCTGCACTGCAAGCAGATGCAGTTCTTGTTTAATGCAGCCATTCATCACTCCTAGGCAGTCAAAGACAGAGCTTACGTGGCCTCACTGCTTTTGTCACCTTCGTGTATTTCTTTATTCAGTTATTGAAACGTCACTTCTGAAAACTGTATGGACAGCAACTTCCTCATGCATCCTGAAGGACCAATGGCCATTTACATGTGGCCCAAAGCTGGATGTCTCAGGGCAGGAACTAGCCTTGCCATGCCATTGACACCCTGGGGAGAAACTTCTAAGCAAAGGCTGTTGAACACATCTGCAGGCACAACCTGCAGTTTTGAATAGTTTTGTCATTCCTCAAAATCATTTGCTTATTCCAGTTATTAAGGGGTATTCAACAGTCAGAGGGAACAAAAATTAATCAGAAAAGTGACTGTAAATGACAGGATGTGGAAAGAGAGATTCAAATATCTGTTACTTAATTTTCAAAACTGACTCCAATATTATATTCACTTAATACTATACTCAAGCCTGTACCCACTGACATGCTAAAACATGAAATAAACTGAAGAATGATTGCCCTAAATTTCTTACCAAAATGGTGTCACTTGTTAGTCAAGGTCAAATTATTTGAAAGGTTAGCTTTGGTGTAAACCAGAATTCAGTAGAAGCAGACTAAGTAGTACAGTATCTGTCTTTGCAGTGAGTCTGACATTCCTGCCTTTCTCACCCACAGGACACAGATGAAAGGATATCTTAAGAGATGGCAGTGAAGTCAGTGTGACCTTGCATTTGTCCTGCTGAGCTTATTGCTCCCACCTCCCCAGGTTCTAGCTGACCTAGAGGCCCTCAATCCTAAAAGCAAGACCTCTAATCAATGGTGAAAAATTATAGTGGAAGAGCTATGAGAATACAATCCCTGTGGTGTCTACTTCAGCTCTTCCTGAGCAGCCCTGGGCCTACCAGGGCAGGAGTGCCCATCCCAGGGGGACACTCCCTGCCACCCACCTGTGTGCTCTCACTGAAGTATCCTCTCACTGCCAGTCACAGTTGAACTCTGAAAGAAGAACTGGAAAGAAAACAAGCCCATCTGCATTTCTAGTTTGCAAACTTCAGGCTTAGGATTCTGCCACAACAGAAGTCACATCACCAACCTAAAGCTAATGACAAAAATAGAGTTCAACTGCTCACCCAGTCTTCTCACAAGACATAGTCACAGCCTCAATGTGACTATTACACCTCAGCACAATTTTCAGAAGCAGTGACTACATGCCTTGAAAATCCCACTTGTTCACCTGAACGATTAAGGTCCCTAAATACATTTACAGTTCTGGCCTTACTCATTTTGATGCAAATACCCCATCATTATATGCCTAGCAAAATTTATGCACAGCTTGCTATTTTAAGGTTGCTAAGAAAGAAGCAAACAAAAACCTTAGTTTAATGCTTCTCTGAAGTGTTTAACAGATGTTGTAATATTTTAAAACATGATCATCCCAGAATATATTAGCAGAAGACAATTTAAGCATCACTGTAGTTGAGCTTCACACAGTTTCTTTCTTTTGAAAAATCTTTATTTGGCTAGAAGATATTTTTGCTTATTCTTTCACATGAAAGAATATGCTGACACCTATGCAAGGCTTTAAATAGCCTTCAAAGTTCAAAACTTTCAGCTGTTTCATCCTCCAGTCTGCCATAAATTAAGAATTTTCACAAAATCTTTCTGTAATAGGATTGTCATGAATTTAGGTAAGTCCCTTCTCACATACCTATTTCCAGAATGAGACTACAAGCACATACATTTATGTGGTTTCCCTTGTGGGTAATGCATCCTCTAGAAAGGCTGCTTTTGTTACCATTTTTGAACCAACAACTTTATTTTCTTATAATGTTCCTGCTCTCCCCCACTTCCCCAAACACCAGCCCAGGAAGGTTTACCTTCCTGGTAAAGGAGTAGAAGGGTTAGCCTATGTCTATCTGTCATAGGAGGGAAAGGATTACATGCAGATTAAAAGCAGTAATTTACTAGTAAATAATCATTTTGTGTGCAGCAGTTACATAAATCAGGCATGTCAGCACTGGCATCCTAGGTCTCACAGGCACCACAGCACCACTCGGCAGCCACGAGCTCAAGTGAGCTGCTTATGCCAAGCCCACTGGCAAGTGGCATAAGCCACTCTCTTCCTTCCTCATGTAATGTTTTCTTGAAACCATACTATTTTTAAAAGGTTGGCTGAAATGAAATTAAATGAGGGAAATGATTCTTTCCAAATTGTTGGTTTTAAGCCTTGTAAAATGGACAAATACAGATAGATAGAATATCTTGCAAGTCATCGAGAAACAGTGTCATGCCAATTTCCTTTTGACTGCTGTGTCTATGACCTTGGCTTTTTCTATATGAACTATTTGTCTGTAACTTACAAATGTTTTGTTGGTTACAATATACATCACAAATCTAAGTGTCTTATTCATGACTTAATTTGTAAATTAATTTATTTAGGGCCATAATCATGGTCCTGACTACACTGCATTGGATATCCTTTGAAAAAGGGCTGATGGCACAGAAGAACATGCTTTTCAATACTGAAAAATTCAATGGGAAATTTTTAAACTGAGAAAACAGAATTGTGAATAATCTACTACTAAATCTTGAAACCACAAACTTTTAATGACCTCTTATTGCAACAGTATGAGATTGAAAATATTAGACTATAATTCTACATAACACACGCATTGTTTAAATTATTTGTTTAACATAATTTGGAGATGTAAATAAGCGTCCAGTACTTTGGAAACAAATCCCACAAACAAACCAAAAAAATGAAATGTTCAAAGTTTTGCAAGTAATTTTTTTTTCCTGTCATGAAAATACTGGTGTTAATTTAGGTGCTCTTATGTTTGGTTTTTGTTGTTGTTCCTCTATGTTTGCCAGAAGATCTTTCCCTTTTCCAGTTGTTCATTTCATTTCTGCAAAAATGTTGCAACAAACGTGCTGGTATTTACAGTTCAATGTTTTTCCATCTATGAACTACTGCAGCCTTCTGCAGAGCCCAGCAGATGCTGTGGCTGCTCCTCCACCCCAAAGGGTAAGAAGCTGCTTTCCTTTTAAAAATAACTTTAGACTTAAAATGAATCTAGGAACTGAGACATAGCACAGCAATAAATAATGAGCAGTAAATGAATGTCATTAACAATACTGTGGTATAGAGCATTTCACATGGCAGAAAGGAAAATACTCAAAGGCAGAAGTGACTTCCAGCACACCAGAGGGAATGCACAACTTGGTACTCGAAACTCTGCTCAGCATGCAACAATTTATTTTTCCTGCAACTTCGACAAGAAATTAAAAGTTGAAAACAGGCTTTTTGGTATTCTAAATAGACTCGAATAACTTTATTACACTACCACTACTGGAAACCATTATTCTCAGAGGCCAGCCCAGCTGAATTGCCATGTTTGGTGTGTCCCATCCTTCAGCCTCACAGGACATGAAAAGGAGGTGGTTATCTATCAGACACTGACATCTGTGCACAGCTGGCCACCTGAGGTTCTCTGGAGTCCACAGGGAAACTTACAGAGTGCTATTCCTCTCCTCCCAATGTAGATGCAAAAACCACATTATATGAACTGCCTCCCCAGAAGTTTATATATAAGTGCTATTTACCAAGGAATGTAACTAGCATTTTTGCTTAAAATACTACTCTTATGTTAGTTTTCCTTTTCTACATTTACCTATCAGTCCCCCTTACCTCTGAACTTTATTGATGGTAGATTCTTTAATACTTTCAATGTGCTATTTAAAAAACTGTAATAATAGCAACAATTGTTGAATTAGTATAGATAAACAACTTTAAGGTATTCAAAATCTCTCAGTGATCAATATTTTACATCTTACATTTTAATATTATTATGAGGTACAGTAAGCAGAAATTATAGTCCCTTGATAGCCAAAGGGAGTTTAAAAAAAAAAAAGCCTACAAAAATTTTGCGCTTTTTGACCTGCTAAAGATACTTTCTGAGAAAAAAAAGAAAGAATGCTTGTTGTCAATTTTTTTGTTGTTCATTTGCTTCTTAAAGGTATATGAATTAAATTTTACTGCAAGGCTTGTGATAAGTAGCTATGCATATGTTCTAGGGTTTGTTTTAAGCTATTGCTGTTGTAACACGCAACTGCCTCAGATCAAGAAAAAAATAAGCATTTATACAATTTATGATCATGAAGGAAGAACAGAATGTCTAACGGTAGGGCAAATTAAAATAGTAATTCATTCTCATGCCCTCCTCCAAACTTAAGTATGCAGGCATACACCTTTAGTGCAGTTTTCCCTGTCTCAACCCAGGCAGTGGAGAGGGGCTGGCTCAGAAAGTGTTAGACTAGCAATATTGGAAACTGCTAATTCCAGGTTTCTTTCTTACTTATTGCAGTTGTTGTCAGACATGTTTTCTAGTAAGCATGAGGGAAAGATCAAAAGATAAAGAACAACCACTCTGAAATCTCCACCCCATCACATAACTTCTGCCAGCACCAATTCTACCATCCATCTGGCTAATAATGACCATTTCCCATTGAACAGAGTTATAAGTAGTTTCACCCAGTCTATGGTCCTACTGCAAGTAAAGCCCTTTGAAAACATATCTTAAGAATCTCTGTTTTAAAAACAGTTTTTAAAAATTAAAGGCTGTAAAATTGTCTTTGGACCAAGCTGAATATCATTCCAGCTCCTCCTCCTCCTAAAGAGAGCCAGATGAAGCCATAGCATTACTTGGGACCCTGCCCAAGGACCACCACTGGGGTATTCGGAGAGGTATCCTGATTAAAAATGAAGATAGGCTGTTTCTCTCTGGTCCCTTTGCTCCCTCTCTTCTCTTTGAGATGTGTTTGTTTTCCTTAGTCCCTTCCCTTCAACAATGCCTGGGCTCAGGGAAGAACTAGAATAGTTACCCCTTAAGCCTCAATTTTTTTTTTAATTCCCCAAATTATTTTGCTTTCTACAGTAATGGCATGTGAGATATATATTTATGTTCAAAGCTAACAGTCCCCACTGCGGCTCACAAGCTTTTACAAGATGCTATAAAAGTATCACGTGGCAAAGCAATGATGTGAAGTGAAAAGGTGACCACTGTCCTCTGAGACCATAGACAGATATTCGGGGTCACAAGTGAAAAAAATGTAGTTCAAATTTAAATAATCTCCTTCCACTGCTTTCTGTTATCCACCCCCCTGCCCCTGATATTCCAAAAATAGTTTTTAAATGTTTTTTTAAAATTAGACCTAGATTCCTTAAACCACTAGTATGCATGTTGCGGTTTCATAGCTAACACACATACGATTATAATACAATTGCAAGAGCATCAGCCACATTAGTCCTCATACAGATAATTTTCTAAAGAGCTGGCTTCTTTGTTTTTAAAAACAGAAATAAATCAGATTTAATTTTATCTCTGGGCAGAAATCAGTCTGTCCAGAAAGAAAATGTACCCAACAAGCGACCAGGGACGTCATGTACAGGTCTGTATGATCTCGTGGTAGCTTTGAAGTAGGGCTATACCTGGATTTATCTTTAATTGACATAATGAAATAAGAATGTGATTTGCCAAACACAGCCAAGTGTGTGTGCTCTGAATAGAGCCAGCATATAAGAAACTGATATTGATTTCTTCTGAACTAGATTATTTTCTTGTGATTGATTATGAGGAAAAAGCCCACAATACTTACAAAGCCATTCCCATCTTCATCAAGGAATGGGTATGCCTGGAGCAGAGCATTGACAACAATGTTATATTGCTGACTGTTCGGATACCTGTGCAAACAAGATACAGATGTAAAAGAAATATTTGGTTTTCTAGACAGTATTAAACACTGGAGTCTATTCTGGTCTACATTAAACTGACTATTTCTCAGGCAATCAATTGCCTCCCAAATAACAAAGGGCACAGCTTAAAGGCTTGCATGAAATCTTTCTATTGGTTTCAGTAGGTTTCAGGCTCTTAGCCTCCTTTATTTAAGCAAATACATTAAAGAGAATGGGCTTTACATCCATTTGAAAATTTATGTCTGCAGACAACAGGTAACTCCCCCAGATAAATTTAATGATTACTTACAATGATCCTTCTAGGTATTTGGTCATGTCTGCTTGTAAAAATTCAATAATCCTTATTCTCATACTGTGATCAGGACATTTTTTTTCTGCTAAAATGCACTTGACATCATAAGGGAAGTCTGGCAAAGCATAAGAACTTGTCCACTGCAATGTCTTGTATCTTGCAAAAAATGATTTCAGATTTTTTCTGTAAAAGAAAAGATTATATCACCATGATCACATCTTTCTTCTATGGAAATGCAGGCAGGAGGGAAAGAGAAATACATGGAAAAACTCAACACAAGGGAAAGTTATTGCTATAGAAAGTCAAGGCCTGTTGTCTTTGTTTCTGCATAAAGAATACATACAAAATCAGCAATCAATACATACAGAGTTAAGAATTAGATGTCAAATGTGAAATGTTATAACCAGCAGACAATAGGAGGTGGTTTCTAACAGAAAGCAGAAAACAGAGCAGAAGTCACTGGGGACTTGCTACTGTTGCAAAATATCTTTATCTGTCTTCATTTGTAATATGCTTCTACTCTAGTAAAACAAACAGCTTAAATGAATAAAATATTATACATGACATTAGTTAAGGCTGTCCTCCCACAGGAGAGGGCAAGGAAGGGATGAAGGCAGTTACCATCAGCACATGTCTGGAAACAAAGCAGACACAGCTGAGCAGCTCTTCACAACACCATGACCACTATTTACAGATGTCACACCCCAGCTGGGGTGAGTCTGAGGCAGGTTATCACCACTGGCTGCCCCAACCCTAATTCTCAAAGAATACAGGGAAAAGTCGGTCCCAATAGCCAGTTACAGTCTCAATACCTTCTTGAGTAGGTTGGCCTATAACTCTCAACCTTTCTGACATTATGCTGCCACACCACTTTGGCATCTTTTAATGTAGGTTGTGGGCTATCAAAAACTCTCCATCGATGGTATAACTGCACCAACCCCAGCCCTACCGCAAATGGCGATCCAGTGCTGAGTGAAAAAAAAAATTAGGGTACTGTCATCTGCTCCTAACAGCAGTAGAAGTACTCATAGCACTACCATTTCCCCATGCAAAACAGGCACAAAATGGCCAAGGCTGCCGTCTTTCCAAGCTCACCAGATTTCATGGGACACAGATGGTTAACAGTAGATGCAAAGTGCAGTGCACTTCTGTTAGTACTTTGCAGTCTCAAAAGAAGGAAACATTGTGCAAGAAGAGGCAACATATCCACATAGACACATTCATGTCATTTCTTGGTGATAAATTAATACACAAATAGGAAAATATTAGATTCTGAAATCACTTGGAAATCTCTCCTACGCAAACAAAGTGCAGATGTTCAGTGTGACATCAGTGAGCAGCTCCCCAGCCTTTAAGTTTGCATGCTGTACTTTCACCAACTTTACTGATGAAAGTGAAGTAGCACATAGGCTGCAAGTTACTACATACTGTTTTCAACAAGCTACCACTTAAACTAGCTCAAAAATGGACCAAAGTCTAAAATTTACAGTACTTTGTATCTGAGCAGCACTGAAATTCCTTTTATTGGTAATAGCAGTGATGCTGAAAAGCCATTTCAAAAAGAGGCAAAGTTTAGCAGGTTCCATTTGGGCACACTGGACTACACTCAGTCACTTGAGAAAATAAAATTTTCTTGTGGTTGGGATGGCTAATAACCAGGGAATTATGGCAACTCTCCCATCCACCAGTCCCTTCACACTTGCCACTGCACCAAAAAATACTCCAAATTTCATTTCTCTTCAGCCTTACCTGACACAAAATAGTTCCTTGCTCTCCAAACGAGATCCAAAAATTCCTCTGGTCTCCACAGTGCATGAGATTACTTATTTTACTAGCTTTAGCTGGACTCATCACTTTTGGGAAGTCATGTTAAACATCTGCTATAATATTTCACAATGAAATAGAAGCTTGTATGAAAACAGACACAACTCCACATAAACTTTATCCTCAGAAATGCTCACATGCAAATTCGTTTAACTAAAAGAAAAGTTCAGTTCAGCTGAACTGCTGTTCTCCACAATCAAGGGAGGTCTTGGGTCTATACCTAAATCTCAGTGCACAGTTTTGAGATTTAGGTACAAACATATGTAGTCTGTTTCTAGCCATACCTCTTCTAGCTAACCTGAGGCAGAAATAAGATCAAAATCCTAAAATTGAAAAAAAACC
>WEIT01018076.1:32609-53722 GCA_013389985.1 Dryoscopus gambensis
GGAAGGCTTTGCACTTTCATGTGAGGGCAGCAGCAGTGGGCTACAGAGAAGGGAAGAAAAATGCTCCGTAGGGAGTCTGACTGACAAAACTGACAGCTAAATCAGGCCATTTAAAAGAAACAGAGTTTATTTGTATTTCCCTCTGTAAGATATGTTATACTGTGTCCAAAGAATTTTATAGGTTTTTGGATTTTTTTCTTGTGTTGCTGTTACGACTTTGCTAGACCTTAATAAGGCAATGCAGTTACTGTCTTCTGCAAGTCTTACAAGTGACTTGGCTCATTTCTGGTGTGGAAGGAAGAAGATATAGCAATTTATTTCTTTTTTCCTGCAAACTTCTGTGGAAGACTCACAGCACCATGTGAAAGACTCACAGCACCAAATAAATTGGGCTCCAATGACCTGAAGTGCTCCAAAACCATGAGTCCAGATGTCTTGACTTCCAAAATATTGAGGCAACAAGCACAGACAATATCTATTATTATGAGTCTTTTAGGTCTTTTAACTTTCAAGTTAGTATTCTTAAGTAGCCTGCCGCAATGACAGAGATATGAAATTCTGACTTAAAACACAAAAAAGTGGCAGAAATTCTTGCATCCACATAAATAAAAAACCTAAATTTAAGCATTTCCCCCAAGCCCTAAACAAACCAAACCAAAACTTACAGATAAGACAGGTTTTCTGAAGTTAGAATAACAACTGAAGTGAAATTATCAGAAATCATAAAAATTAAATTATATTTCTCGTACATTATACCAAAGGTATAATCAAACGAAGCATCTGACATCTGTACTTCTGAACAAAATAGACAAGCAGTGCCTCTCTCCTACTACTGACTATTGTCAAAGATTTAACATGGTTTTGTTAAGTCTGCTTTTCATGTCCTTATGAGCTAATTGAAAAAAAGCATCATCACATATACCAGAAATAGTTCTGATGATATCTGATGATGTCTTTGCTCAGAAACCAAGAAATTCTTAAGCTATACATTAAAAAGCACAGTCCTGCTAAGTTTTCACGGTAGGATTATAACTACATTTGTGTGTATATGTATGTATATAAAAATAATATTTGCTCTCTTGTGTAAATGGAGCAAAATCGTTTAAAGTAATTGATTAGGTGACAGTTTTTCTCTTTTTCTCTTTTCCCTTTAAAATTTTTTCTTTTTTTTTTTGAAGCACAAGCATAAGTGTGTTTCTGATAAAACACATCAAACAGACCAACAATACTGATGTATAGGTACTAGGGGAAGCAAAGGAAGGAGCCCTCTGAAGATCATTAGCAGAATAAGATATCATAACTAAAAGACACTTCAGATGCAGCTACTCAGCGGTCAGGGCAGTTGCTGTAGCCTGACCAAAATAGATGTGGGACTGCCCTAGTTAAAGACATTTCCTCCGCTGAGGAAATGAATGACCCATGCAGGCCACCGTGGGGATATGGATGCCAAATTTGTACAGGTAAAGGTAAATCTCCCAACTCGTTGTCCCTTCTATCAGCTCAAGTTTATGCTGGCGCCAGCAAAAATATTCTGTCAATGCTGGCAAAAGCTTTGTTGGTATATGAACACTTAGGAGGCCCAGGTTTAGTGGAGCATTGACCACGTCTTGCAAACTCACTGCAAATAGGGATGTTCAAACCTGTTGAGGCTGGCTGGAGGATCTGTTACCCGGCTTGTGCTCCAAGCAAATTACTCCAAGGCATTCAGACAGTAAATCTGTTACACAGCACCCAAGAGCTACAGAACATGTTTTTATAGAAAAAATAAATGTACAAATAAATATGTACCAGGACGTCACTCTTGAGGGAAAACAGCTGGACCATCATAGTGGAAACAGTGGAAAAGGGATACATTAGGGACGTCATTTTGCTAAGCAAATATGTTGAGGAAAGGCAGACAGAACTTATAAACCAACCAATAAAAGGTTGGCTTTCCACAGCAGTATCAGGTATTTACAAATAATAAAAGCCTCTGTCTTAGCAACAAGATAAACCCCAGGCTGTCAGGAGCCATAAAACTGCTAGTACTCCAATACAGAAAAGCAAGAATATGGGAAATGTATTTATTGAATTGTCCTCTGTGGCTATCTTATTGTCCTCACAGATAGGCACTGCTTTAAGATTAATCTTCTTGGGATGTTAACAAAAAGATTGGCGCTTTTTTTTGCTTCTGACATTGCTAGCAAAACATTATTCCATTGGAGTAGCCTGCAAACCTCATCTGGTTTTATGTATGCCCAATTTCAATACAAGAAAAAAATTATGCAATTGCTTCATCCACTCACTCTTTATCTTTGTGTTTAAACAATCTTCGTTTATATTTTGGTATTATTTAGTAATATACAAGAGTGTATTTAACAGAGTTCTTAGGACTACCTACACAGGAAACACAGAGAAACTTGGAGCCGATTCACCAGCATTAATAATCCATAAATGCACCCACTAATTCACTTCCAGCAAAATCACACAATTATTGAAGCTTTGGCTCCATGGATCTTCTGGAAAAACAAAACTAAAGCCAAAAACAAACCACAAAAACCCAACACCACACACAAATTTAAACAAACACAGAAACAAATAAAAAAAACCAAAACCAAACGAAAAAAATCAACCCACAAATGTTAAATTTTTCAGATTGGATGAAATGAATGAGGAGACAGAGGCTATAAGTGTAATCCTGGCCAAATATCAATAATTTAAATGGCACATTGTGTAATGGTTACTCTGATTCACACAAAATCACTCTGATTCATGTTTAAAACTCTTTATACAGCACACGGCAAATTAGTCATCATTAATTAAAAATAAGCACCCTTTAGAAGCACAGGCTAAACATTGTAGGATCATATTAGTGGTTTATTCCAAAGGTTCAAGTGATTTGTTCCTTTGATAAAAATGCTGACAGCATCTTTGGAGTTTTGGGGATGTTGTTTTAAAAACAGGCATACCAGGACTTTTAAAAGCATTTAATCATATCTATGGAGAAGAATGGCAGGGGGAGAAGTTGTAGCAGGTGGAAATAAAGGGGGATAATGATAAGCAGACAAAGCTTTGCAAACAAGAAAATAATTGCCTTGAAAGAGGAGAAGAACTCTCTTTCAACACTGACTGCCCATCTCAAAGAAGAAAATCATAGGTAGGAGGGGAAAAAGAAAAAGAAAAATCCCATCAGCTTATCTTGCCTCCAGTTTCTAGGGAGGATTATTTTGATAACCAAGGAAAATGAGTGTGCAAATGGAATCAGCATACCTACCCATACCTTCCCAAGTGCTATATTTAAGATGCCTCGGGCACACAATTTTTTGAATAGCCATGGTGGTTTGAACCTGAGTTGACGGACAGTCGTTTAAACCAATAATGCTTCTTGAAATTTATGTATTTAAACCGCGTGGAGACGTGGGAACTTCCCTTTGGTGTTCGAGCCTCCCGCGGGGAGGGGGAGAAAATGGGCCCCGGGCTCCGTCTCTTGGAGCAGCCCCGGGCCTCCCCTCCCCCGGCTCCACGACACGGCCCGGGGTAGTGGCGGTAGAACCCCCTCAGAGCCACGGGCAGCTAAGGAACAAACATTAAGCTGCTGCATAGCCGATACCACCCAGAGTGGCTCCTAAGGATTGGAGAGCCTCCCTCCCCCCTCACACAGCCCCGCGCAGACCTGGCAAGAGCCGATAGAACTTTCTGCAACCAACATAGCTAGAGCTGAGGAGCCAGCAGCATAAAGAGAAAGACGCCTTTTCTCCAACACAAAGCCCAAAGAAAATCATGGCGACATCAACGTCAGAGGGAAAGAGAAAGTAAGTCATGGGAGACGGAGCTGAAGATGGCAAAGGGAAAAGAGGGCGGAGTCACGCACAGCAAGAAGCTTGAAAATATCTTTTGCAGGCCATGGTAAAAACTGTAATATCACAAACTGTCCTTTTCTTTTTAATCCACTTAAGTACATGGGGGGATGAGAATTTTGTGTCCAGCCTGTGGGAAAAAGAAACATGACCATGCCAGGTCACCTTGAAGCTGTAGGAGACTTTTAGAGATTTTGTGAAGAAGAGAGCAGTTGCTTTTAAGCTAAAATTTGCTTATTCTTAAAAAAAGAACACCCCATGTGTGGCCCATGCTGGCAGTTGTGGGAAGACTGCAAGATTCATGGGAGAGATGCTTTCTGCGGCGGCAGCACAATTTTCTGGGCAGGTCTGCTGCCCTTTGAGCAGTTTGGAAACCACGTGAAGCAAAAGAAAACCTTTTTTCCTTAAATAGTAGAGAGACTTTCAAGAACTGTAATACTGACCAAAATCATAGTTTGTTATTCTTTGTACAAGTTGGGTAAAAAGGAGAGGTGCTGGAGGGAAAAGGGGGTTTTGTTTTAATTCCTTATTATTTCTTTTTACTTTTAATTCTGTTAGTAATAAACTTATTAATATTCTTTAAAGTTTGAAGCCTGCTTTGCATTTCTCCTCATTCTTATCTCACAGAAGGTAAAAAATGCGAGTGAAACCACTATGCTTAATTGGTGTTTCTGCCCGGTTTCAAACTGAACCCGCTACAATAGCCATATTCCACTCTGTACTGACTAATTTGCCAGATTGCAGTTGAAAATACATCTGTAAAAGGTGATTTTTAAAAATCAGATAAATCAAAACAAACCTGTATCTTGCTCTCTGCATGAGGTAACACGAAACAGTGAGCAAGGCCTGAGGATGGAAACATATCATCAGGCTATTTCATTCAGTCAAATCCTAATAAATTTCTGTTCTTGTTGCTTCTAAATACACCTGGATATACCTGAACCTGACCTCCAGTAATTAAGATCACTCTTTGTAAAGTATAAATGAAGCAAGAGGAAGTATTTATGTAATTTTCAAAAGGTAAGGAATAATTAATGAATATATCATAAACTCACTTTTGCTTTGGCACTCCATGATTAATTAGTCCTTTTTCATTTTCAGCTGAACATAGATATTTCTCCTGTTCCACAGGACCAGAAGAATTTAACATCTGTTTGTCAGTAGCCCTGAAAGAAGAAAGAAAAAAAATTCACTGTCTGGTCTCATACAGCTTATAGAAAAGAGGAACTTTAGGGTTTTAAAATAAAAGTGGCAGAAATAGAAAAGGAGAAAAATCAACATATTGAATAGTCATGACTTTATGATGCTGATGTCTCTTCATCAATCTCTCAGTTCAATTATCAAACCAACATATTAAAAGGACAAATGTAAATAGTGCTGCCTGCTGATATTCTAATCACTACACAGCTTCAAACCCTGAGACAATCAGCCTTTTCCAAGTTGCAGGGTAACTTCCATCTTTATAACCTGGCATCTCCTAATCTCTGGGAAAAACTAACCATTACAACATGCAAGGGGTAGGCTGAAAGAGCTAATTACATGGCATTTCAAGACAGTTTCTATATAACTACAGCCTTGAAAAGCTGTTTTTTCTGGAGGTTAAGTCCAAAGCTTCAAGTCAGTTTTGCATTACTCCAGCCACTCTAGAAGATCTCTGAATGCCACCTGGTCCTACAGTCCACTGTTCCTGGTTATTTACTCCAACTCCAGCTCATCACTAGCAACAAAAACTCTAGATGCCCACTTTGCTATGTGTCAGTCCAAATCACTGCTTTCCCTTTGACCTTTTTGTCCACTTCTCTTCCTCCTCATATTGCTGTTATTTCTTCTTTTGGTAGATGTGTTAGTAGAAGCTAACATCAGCAGTTTTACCCCATACTGGCGGAAAGGCAGAGCTAAGACGGGGTTACTGTTATGCTGCCAAGAATTCATGGCAATCATGAAACACTTTTTTTTCCTAAACCTCATCTCTTCAGAACATCTGAACTCTTAAGATGGTCTAGAAACTGTTCCAGCCTTAGTTGCCCTCGACATACAAAAGGTTGTTATCAGAAGCGAATTAAAGTTTGCCAAATTTTTAGGCACAGTTTCCCTTTGCATGAATCATTATTTTTCAGCTATGCAGTTAAAGAACAAAACAACAAAAAAACCCCTAGTATCTTCTCTGTGTGACTCTTAGAAACAATTCGTTGTGAAAGTGGAAGGCATCTTAATATTTACCTGTTAATGTCTATGTGTGAGCTCCTCATACACACATAAGCACAGTTTCTACTGCGTGACTGAGAACACTTCCACTGAACCAGGGACAGACACAAGATGATGTTTCTGTGTCCTAATCCAAACTGCTGGAGGTGTAAGCCACATTTGGTGTCCTTTCACAAATCTATTACTTCCACACAGAAAATATTCACCTATCACACTCTAAATTCTATGTCCAACCAAGGACTTTGTTTCTGTTTCTAGCAGGAAGGTGAGCTCAGCACAATTCACCTACAGTCAGAAGATGAGCTAAGGACACCAGAATAAAGAGGTGGCAGCCAGGAGTGCACCAAAAGGCACTGGGGATAGCATTCATGTCAGAAATACAGTAGGGATATACTGCTGACAGCTCTTGGAAGCTCCACAGTGACTTCAGCTGACCCAGAAAGAGTCTGTGATGATGATGCTTTCTTCCCTGCCCTGAGCAATGCCCTCTCCACCCTGATACTGGTCCTGGCAGGGTAAGCAAGTTCTGGGAACTGGCTTGACTGAGAAATAATTCTGCAAAACAGAAAAGATGGTTGGTTTTCACCTGGGCTCAAGCACTGCATGATAGGGGCTAAGGGTGTGCAAACTCAGCTTTCACCATCGTTGCCTGGCACTGTGGGACCACACGCCCAGCTGTGGATGCTACTAACTGCAAACCTTACCATGGTTTCTCTACTCCCTGCAATTCAGCCTGGCATCACTGAGCTATGGAGGAAATATGAGTTCACATATACTGTGAACTATCAGAACTATGAATTTTACATTTGTTCAAAACAGTGTCTCATGCACTTTAGTCATGAGTCCTTGAACTAGATCAAAAGAAATTATTCTTACAGGATTTTGTTCAAGATGTACCAAACAGACAGAAATAATTTTGAACTACATCACTAAGACAAGCACTGCAGTGTTAAGAAAAGAGGGTCACAGCTATCTGCATATGAGGATACAACTTCTAGTTTTGTAACAAAATACTCTTTTCACTATAGAAGCTTTTCCATAATTTTATACCCCAAACCGCACAGAATATATTGACTTTTTTCTCCTCCTAAAATACATGACTGAATGCATCTTAAACATGCTTGGGTTTTATTCTGTCATTCTTGATGACATAGAAAATATTTCAGGAACAGCAGCTTATTTACACAACTTCCCTGTAAATAGAAAGATACCAGCATCTTATTTTCCAGGAAGGAGACTTGGTAGGAAAAATTTTTATTGTAAATTATATTCACTAACTTTTCATATTTTAAGCATTTAAATTTTTTTTGAGTCTGCAGAACTTCACAGCAAAACTGTTGCCCTCCTGCTACTGGAACTGCATCTCTTTGTGGGACAGCATGGCTTGACCTGAAAGAGCTGAGAAGCACATGGGGAACAGTCACATCCAAGACACAGTCTATCCAAACACCCCAAACAAAGTCAAGGATGAAAGCTTAATATCCAAAGCAACATTCTACCTTGCTCTGAAAAAAAGGACATGTCTTCTTCTGAACCACCCTGCTGAAATCATGGTGTATCCACCACACTTTGGATGAAGTACAGGACCTATACACAGTAGTCTTCCTCACAGCAGACACCTACTCTACCCCTAAAGAAGGCACTTCCTATAAATCAAATAGGCAGGCCCTTGGTGCAGAGAACTGAGACCGGCTGTGATTGCATGGTTCAGGCCTGTGATAAATCATACATGCCATGACATGGTCTTCCTGCAAACCCCTTCCCTCCAAAGGTTCAGGAGCATTGACCTAAAGAGTTGCACAAATACTTCCACAAGGACAAGAGGATGTATCTACATGAACAGTTTAGTTCTGCTCATGAGTGCAAATTGTTTGGAAAAAAACTCAGTCATTGCTGTTTATCACGCTTTTGTTTGCACTGTGACCACCTCAGAGTACACAACCTGGACTCCTTTTGGATGAGGCCAAATGCTCTGCAGTCCTAATCCTCTGGGATTAATCCTACTGTGTCTAATGCAGCCTTAGTGCTGGAGTCCTTTCCTTTGAAAAACAAGCATTTTGCATCCATGACAAGCCATTCTCTACTGCCAGGATTCTTGGGTTTAGAAGGGACCACTCAGGGGTCAGGATTTCTCTCCTCAGCCAAGACATTCAGAAAAAAACAACCTCACAAGACTTACAATAGGTCACAATGGAGGGAAAGGATGGGAGACTCAACAAACCCCTCACCAAAATAGCCCCAATGAAAACACCCCACAAACTCTCCCACCTCCTCTTGCCCCTAAGAAACCTCAAACGAAGAAAATGTACTCAACCAGGAGCCAGGACACAATCATTGAGGACAATCTCCTTGGAATCTGTTTTCTAAAATTCTACCTAGTTTCACAATAAATTTCAATAATCCCACTGTGGGATTATTAAATGCTTACATCTGGACCAAATCCAGAGTTTCCGTTGATAAACTGACTTTCAATACACCTGTGACGTAAATGCTATCTCTGGCTAAATCATTATTTTACTCCAAGCCTTGCAAGGACTTAAAAGTAAGTTCTTCAAAAGCTTTATATTGTAACCAGAGAAACTTTTACCTATAATGAAAGTTTGACAGTGCTTTATCCAAATGAAAACTAGGTCCTAGAACTGGATATGAAGAAAGGTTTAAATTAATTAATGGTATGGTTCAGGAATGTCGATGTCCTGTTTAAAACCACAAGGTAATAATCTAATTTTACATTTCACATTTGTTAGAGATACTCAAAATATAAAAACCAGCTGAAGAGCTAGTAAATGCCAGTTCAAAAATGCTGTGAAAAGAACACAACTATACTCAGACTGATATTTGCTGTGCCATGAACAAACTCACCCACTGATTACTTCTGGAAATTTTTGAGAAGCTGTTTCACAACAGCATATAAGGGATTCCAGCCCACTCTTCTGTTGCTGGTACTTTTTAATCAGGTCCATCAGCACTGCCTGGTGCCCAATCTTCTTCACCAGCTGCTGCACCATACGATCATTAAGAGCCAGAAGAGCTGCTCCACTTACTTCTTCTTCTGCAGATTGAAGGGGGTAAAAAAATTACTGCAAAATAGGTTTGTAGTTACATTCCATACCCGTAAAAACATGATGATGGAAGACAGGTCAAAGGTAAGGATGCTTTGTACTGCTGACAGTCATCTTCAGCTGCCACCATCTTTTCCCAAGCAGTGCCAGGAGTCCTAATCATTCAGCTGCCACCATCTTTTCCCAAGCAGTGCCAGGAGTCCTAATCACTGGCCAGATAGCTTCCCCTGGCAAAAAGCCAAGTCTGAAACATACAGAAGCAATTTGGTGACTATTTTAATACTTTAAATCAGGCCTTGCTTGAACCACAGGAGACTGTTACTTGCTGATGAAGGAAATCAAGGTTTTTAACAGAGTACACAAGAAATAGGCTGTTCACATAACAGTTTTTTGTGCACTCCTCTGTAGAGTGTTTATATACTCTGACATAAAACACTTACACACTATATTTGCATTATTTCAAAAGATGTATACAAGATAAAATAGGCCCTGTCAAGAATTTTAAACCTCCAGCTCTGATCTGAGGTGTCTCTATTTACACACAGCCTTAATCTAGTCCCCCAGGATTTCTCAGAGACTTTGTAATAAATCTGTACACTTATGCTGATTTATCAGATCTATGTCAGTTCTCACCCTAATAAATTTCTATAAAAGTCTGAAGTTGGCATATACACACATGCCCCAAACTAAAACAAAGTAGGCAGTGCCAATTAAATGCATAGCAAGAAATACTAAACAAACACCACCCCCACCTCCCAAACAACAAAAATGCTTACCACGGAACTTAGGAACTAGTTCTCCTAAATTTCTCTGTTTCAACCAGTTGCAGACTTGCTCAACCGACCAATTTTCCATCTTCAGTTGTTGCAATGCTAAATTTCCCTGTGAAAGGAAAAGAGGAGATTATTTTTATACTGAACTCTAAGCCGAACTCCAACATTTCATAGCAAAAAAATTCACTTAGCAAATAATATATCTACATGCTCTGAATAAAAATGGTGCAAAATAATCCAGCTAATGCTTGTTGTAACTGGCAGTTTCCTTGGATCCTTTTCCTCACCTCCTCTCCCGTTCCTGGTTTCCCTCTGTTCTGAGGCAGCCTCATTCCTTATAAAATACGACCTGCTCCAGTACCATTAACACCCAGGTTTCCACACAGAGAAGAAAAAAGGTGTGAAATTCACCACCATCAGGCTCATCAGGAAATGGCTGACATTTTACAGAAGGAAAAAAAAAACAAACCACCCCACCATCAGATAAGAGTCTGTCACATACGTGCTCATAGTCAATCAAGCACCTTAACCCTCCCTGCACCATCTCGCAGGGTAGGTACCCAGCAAATACTTAACCCTGAATTACCAACAGCTAGGGACAATAAAGGTGAAAAGGAGGAGACTGCTTCTCCTGTTATTTGCTGGTTCCTTTCTCCAGGCTCCAGTGGTACCCGGGAGGATGTAGTGGGCACCCTGGGAAGGCAGAGTCTCTGGGGCAGCCGGCACGCGTGCATCCGCCCTCTGGATGAATCCTGCACATACCTTGTGCCCCCTGCCTGAAAGACTCACTTGGATGACCGGGGGTGCAAGACATCCCAAAACCAACAGCGACCTCCCCAGAGGAAGATTACTTATAAAGACACAGCTTGTTCCACACTGCAAACTTCTCAGCAGCAGAAAATTCTCTCCGAGGGGAATTTTCTTATTAATGTGTTTTAGCTCTACTATCTAAAGGATCGCCAAGTGCTCCATGACCATGCTTGCAATCCACAGCAAAACGACACTATGGGAGTCAGTTTTTCAGACAAGTATACAAATGTCGGGCATTGTTGGCCAAACATTTCCTTCCATACCCTGAGCCTGCAGCAAGCTCCAGATTAACAAGAGGATTCACCCTCACAAACCTCATCAGCATCTGTGCTCAAAAGTAAAGGGAAAAAATAAAAAGAAAAAAGTCCTTGAATAAAAGCATTTCCACTTTCGTCCTTCAATAGCAGAGACCCTCCAAAAGACACACACTTCAGCCTACACTCTCATGCCTGTCGACTTCAGCAACTTAAAAGGGTTAAGTTTAAGAGGAATGCCTTTCTGAATTACATGAGTGGATTTAATTTGATATGACAACAGTAGCCATACAACTCCTCCCCCAGGCTAAGCAACAGGAAGAGGGTGTGAAAAGTCATTATTTGTTGAGAACTCTGGTGTAAATTAAAAATCACACCTTTCTGTCACACTTCTTACTTCCTTGCAAAGAGTAGGGCAGGGAAAAACATCTCCAAAAACTTAAAAGACAAAACCGGGTGTAAAGCAGAAAGATACTTCCCTTATCAACCAAGCAGTGAGAGAGATACATTAAAATGTTGGAAAGGTCAATTCTTCATCCTTTAAGAAGACTAACACCCTAGAACAATTCTTCTAAAGCAGACAGGCAGATACCAACACTTCAAAAAGTGTCAGGCGAGTTCTAGCCATGCACAACAATATGCACGTTTAGCCCTGGGTGGCTACTTCTGCAGCAAAATGGCCACTTGCACATGGAAATGCAGGCTTCGCAATTTATAGAGAGACGTGATGATAGTTGAGAGGCTGTTATTTCAAAAGGAAATCAGATTATATGCATTAAGGGTCATGAAACATAAATGCTTTGAAATGCCTCTCAAAAGTTATTTCAGTTACTTGCATATGCTATCGGTACAGCAGCCAGAAAAAGAGCACACCAGTCTTCCAGCAGCATTATGGAGACAACAAGGACTGAGCACAGATGCTGGTATTTGTCTTCATTAATGATTCTATTTATTACAGTAGCCTCAAACGACTATCCAGCAAAGGGTTGCCTGTGTTTCATGTGCTGAAATCTGTGAATATTTATATTTGTCAATCAAGTCTTATAAGTCAGAACAACAAAAACCCAATAACAGTAACATTATAGAGACAGCAATTTACGGCTTGACTTCAAGTCAAATTCAGAACAGTTGTAAGTGTGAGTGATCTTTGTTTTTTAGTAAATATAGCCAATCACTGGGACCCATTTCTTTATACACTTGGGGTGAATAACTATAATTAGGACTTAATTAGCCGTGGTTAATGAAATTAAGTAATGAAATCAATGAAAATTACCTTTCCCTAGGATACAACAGGACAACACTTCTATTTACTATAAAATTCTTCAAGACTAAAGGATAAAAATCTTGGGTTTTAACCAGGTCAGGCTACAGACCTATCTGTGGTACAGATTTCAGCCCATGTAGCTGGTTACACAATAGCAAGAGACGGGGCTCCTGATCGGCATGCCTGAGCTGGCAGATCCATACTGCACGTGCACCAATCTACCCCACAGCTTGTTCTACAAGAAAATATATTGAGCTGCCACAATCTTGAAGTTACACTTCTAAATGAATAAGGTGACATATCAAAATATTTTAAACATGATGAGTGAGTTATTAGTGACGTAATTATATTTACCTCCCATGCTGACCCTATGAGAGAGCCTATGGCACCGCAGACTACAAATAGCACAACTTTTGACAGGCCTCTATAAGGATTTCACCAAGGTCAGAGTTATGGTTAATTTTAGCACATTTTAGTACTAAAGGAATGTGTAAGGCATGTGATGTGTGCGCATCCATACACCACAGCTGTGGGACACATTTTGTACAGGCCAGGTCTCAAAGTTGTAAGTGTGATGAGTAGGAGTTGGTGCATACCAGAGATATAAGCAAAGTATCCCATGAGCAATTTTATGCTCTCTTAATTTGCTTCATCTTCAAAGGCATTACAGAGACTTTATTATTTTCTTTCCCCTTGTTACCAACCTATTTTTGCAACAATTAAAAATACATTCAAGTAAATTTATTGAAGACAGAATATGTAATCTCAGATCTGGTGCTGCGTTATCATGAAAAGAACATCAGTTATCCACAAACCTTTTCAATAACATATAGGGAAAGACTCTGAGGCAGCACTTCTTGTCACCTTCCCCATCCCTCAAAGAAAATGCTGGCAACACATTGCTATCTTTTATCAGGCATTTATGTTAGCATGAACCATTGTGCAGAGAAAGCGAAAGAAGGAAAGGGAAAAAAATTTCCAATATCAGTGAAAGAGCAAATCTTAAAGTCAACATATCAGTTCTCATTTCTATGCTACTGTAGAGCAAGACATATGCAACTGCAAGATCAGGAGACATGCAAACATACAGCAGATGCAAGAGAAAACCCATATCACCTAGGAGAAAGGCTCTATAAGAAGATTTAGGAAGAAGACATGCACGTCCATTAGTCAGTTGTAGATAAAGGGAAACAAGCCAGACAAACCTTCTAAACTTTGATCAGAGTTAAGGCAAGTTTCAAGGGTTCTGAACGTGCTCATTTTTTGAGTTGCCAAGCAGACAAATCCCTCTGCTGCAAGAATTAACTCTGAAGAATATTATAAAAAATCAACTCTTTCCTTAAGACACGTGCTTCTGATTAAATATGCCATTCCTAATATTCAAGTTTTTACTATATGAACTTTAAAAATATTTTCATCAGTACTATCTGCAGTATTTCTGAAAAAATGAGCTGTCCCTCTTCAACAGCAAGATTCAATACAAGTACCAATTTCTCTCTATTAAAGATGTGCAAGTTATTTGGCAATTTGAAAGGAAGAAAAGAAAGTTAATTTGACTGTGTTTTAATAGTAATGCAAATGATACTCCATTCTTGCTATCACTGGCAACAGTGCACAAGTGATGAAATAATACACTTAGCTGTAAATGCCGGTTTTTTTTAGAAAGCCTTCCGGAAATGAAGGCCCTGTAAAATCAAAGCCTTTTGTATTATCCTTAAGAAAATTGTATCAAATAAAAATACAATGTTACTGGGTAGTGAGAACAGGAAAAGAATCAAATAGAGGTTAAAAATTAATGAATCACAAAAATGAAATTTCATGTACCAAAAAGAAAGCAATCAGACTGTAGATATTCAGTATGACACAGACACTGCTTCAGAAGACTAAAGAAAAATATAATTTCCTCTTATGAGTGACACCACGCTGACTTTTCTTTTCTCCCCAAAATACAAATTTCCCACCAGGACCATGAGTACTGTGTTGACCGTGTCACTGTTTGCTGGCAGAGGGCTCCAGCTCTTGTCACCAGGCAATACAGAGACCTTGGACACTGTGGCGCTGCATTGCAATTCCCCACTAGCCTAAACTGGCATCCACAATCCAGCCCTCTTCTCTGCAGCCATATGTGTGGTCATGTGATCAGCAGCGCAGGCTAAACTGAAACATCAAGTTTTCCATATGATGGGATTTGGATGGATCAGTGCCTTTAACCAAATCCCTAGTCAATTGTGTGACAACAGATGGTGGAATCATATCTGTAGATTTATCATGGTGTACATTGATCCTTGCTTCAATGTATCATAACAGTGAAGATTTCACTCTTAATGGAGCATTGGTTTGTAAAGTTAGGCCAGAAACTCAAACTGTGAGTAGTAACTATTCCACCTCCAAAAAAAATTTGAGAGATGTTCCTATCTCCCTTCCCTCAAATGATTTCTCTTGATTTATACTAGCTCTATTTCTTGAAAGGTTACTCTTCAAACCTTTCTGGTAAATAAGACTAGTAAGATGTGGAAGACTCAAAAAACCAAGGCTGATCCACTAATTGCTGCAAAGGATGGATACAAGATTCTATTATTTTCATGCTCCGCTCTTGATTTAGAACCACAAACCAGTTCAGAGATCTGAACCAGCAGTCAGTTGCAGTGAGCTTATGAAAAATGCTTAATGCTAACTGAAAATAACAACTTACCAAGTCTATTCTGATGGAAAATGCTTGGTGACATTTTATAAGTGGTTCAGTTGGCAGATCCTCAAAGGTGCTAATGTTTGACAAAGCTGCTTTCTGTTTTTCCCAAGGGATGGATACAGAAACCTTTTGGCCTGAGCAACATCTAGAAAGTGATGCATATCCTCAACTGAGTCTGTACAGCTGAACTATGACGTAAGTTGGGGCTCCCATTTGGAATCACGTGGATACACGGCATTTACATGTTTTTCCCGTTAGTAAGTGATCTACACAGTTCTTACACCTTCAGTACACAAAAGGTGTTATAAAATACCACTTTAATTTTTTTCACATGCTTTAATTGCTCTTATTACAACTTGCATTCAAAGTTAGATTTTTCAGCCATGTTTTGTCAGTGCTAGATTTTGTCAAGCAGTGACTCAATCATGCCCAAAGTCAGGATTTTACTCTTGCTGAGAAGGGTCTTGGCCAGCCTCTGAGAAATATACCATCATCAGGCATGGCCACATGTCTGAGACAGCCCATTCTCAAAAAGAGCTACAAGCCATATCCAGAAATGTTTATCAAGCAGCAAAGAAACAAAAACCTCAACAAAGTTCTTGAATTCTCCTGCCATTCAACCTCAATAAAGTTTTTGAATTCTCCTGCCATTTGATCAGTAGGATGAATCAGCCAGATAGAGGAGTGAGAGTTACTTGGAAGACATGTATTCAAACCCTGAAACTAACAAAGCGCACTCATTGGTAAACATGGGCGCCTGTGTACAATGAGTGTTGGCCCAGAGGCCACTTCCCAAATGGTCACTGTGAATCTGGGAAAACTGGAGCTTGCTGCACCTTATGAATTGTTAGTAGACTGCTGGCAGGTCATCAGCATTTTGAAAGAGTAAAGCAAGAGAATGTGTTTGAAGCACAGGAACGGGGTCTGGCCTGCTTAAGCAAAGAGACATTTGGGTTTTGTTTGGCTTGTGCTGGAGACAAACAGCTGTGGGCTGACTGGGGGCACAGCCATGTCTCCTACACTTGCTCTTCCCTCCTCCTGCAGTGAACTGGGCAAGACACCCTTCAGCAGGACGAGTCATTCCCTTCCTGGTAAGAGATACTGAATTCTTTTAGGAATCACTGAGTTGTGAAGTGGAGCACCATTGCTAAGCAGTGCCTGCTGTTGCCCAGCGCTTCTGGATTGCTGTTTTAGCAGACTGAGAACTGCTGAATCATATGTTACTAACCACCAACAGTACTCCTCCACTTTATTCATCACACAAATATGAATATGATGATGAATAATTTTTAACACATTTCACAATGCACATTTTTTTGGTTTGTACTATTCATTAAATAATGACAGCTCCAGTCAGTCACAGATTTTTGTGTTAAGGAATTATGTTGGCGTATGAAGCCAGGTGAGGTGGGTGTAATTGAGCTAGATGTTAAAACCTAAACAGCCTGTCTCATAGGCCTATTTTATACACTAGAAACAACCATTTAACTAATTTGGCATCCATTGGTTCAGACTCTTTACGTTCAAGGTATTCTCAAGGAACTAAGAAATGCAGTATTAATACAAAATAGATGACCCCACATGTTAAATGAATTTATTTAGTTCATTGGTGCTTAGGGCAGGCACAGCTGATTTCTTAAAACATTAACACATCAAACCAGTCATTTCTGCCCATTGCCTATGTGCTGCTGTCTCCTCATCATATCCAGATGAAGAAGTCGTGTAACCATTGCACATCTCATACAGAATGTTAGTTGAAACCACAAATGGAAAGATAACCAATAATCTTTACCCACACAGCAGAGATAGGAAACTGGAAGGTTTGAATATCTGTAAAATTCCTATTTAGCTGGGATAGTATATAGTCATGACATAAGTAAAAGGATTCACAAGCCCGCTTCAGAGGACTGCTTCCTCCTGCTTTTTGCCACTTCTCCAGCTATGCAAATTTATGATGCCATGAAGAAAACTCTGCCCCAAAGGACCTATACATGTATAAGCACTTGTTCTAGTGACAAGGATGTAAGTTTTCTAGTCTAAGGATCTACTGAGATTGTATGCTTAGACAGTGTATCAATTAGTAGGCCTACATTCTAGTTGACTGCTGTAATACGTTCTTTTCAGGACTTCTGTATTACTTATGTGAAGAGGAACATCCAAGTTTTACTGTGGGTAGATTCAGAGCCTCTTGGTTAGCACACAGAACACACGAAACTGCTCTCAAATCCCTGCTTCCTATTAGACAGAGCAGGGATTTGGGGCTTAAACCTTCAGACTGCCAAGCATTACAAAATGGGGTGGGATTGTCATTTGGAGGGGAGGACATGTCAGCAGTGATATGTCAGAAAAGGACTGATCTTAGCTTCTCCAGGAGAGGGGCCAGAGTGAGGATCTCAGGGGCAAGTAAACGCCTTTCTGTGGGTTGAAGATGGGTGGATACTGTGCATCAAACCAGCCACACCATGGTTGTGCGTTGCTTCTATAGAGCATTAATGAAGTTAAACTTCTCCAAAATAGCTAAAAGAATCAGCTTTGTGATTCAGTCTAAGCAGTTACAATATACATGGGAAAATGTAAGAGTTTCCCAATTTAGCTTTGTATCACTCATTCTGTGGCTCCTAAACCTACGCATTTTATAAATAAATCCTTTCTGACTGTAGGTCTTGTTTACATTGCAGGCAGTCAGACTGAAGCAATACAACACCAAAAGAGGTGAGAAATTCTTCTGCATGTGTCTAAAGCAGAGTGCTATCATTTCACTGTTAAAATGCCAATAATTTTAAGCAAATGCACACCCCCAACAGCCATATACATTGTACATTATTTGTATTTAGTTATACACTGGCTGAACAAGAGAAAACATGCTGTGGTATACGTGGTTCATCAGTCAGGGTGTGGCAGAGTAGTAGAGACAAGACTCAGTCAGGCGTGAGAAGTATGACACTGATTATGTGGATGATTATGATAAGAATTATTGCTACTACAGTAGCTAAATATTGCCAATGCAGTATATAACACAAGCAGATGTAAAGCGTTATAATAGAAACGGGTTCCACTGGAAACACACAGGGTTACAGGCTTTGGCCTCACAGACTGCACAATTGCAAAGCATCAAAGTAACTGTGGAGCTACCTTAGGATTTTATCTCCATGCGTGACTTAGTGACTTAGTGCTTTTACTCACTTGGTGAGAATTTGGCTTGAAATACCTACTGGACTAGTGACCAGCTTAAATAAGGATGTAGACAATCAGTCCTTTTGGAAAGAGTTGTCCTGATGTGAAGCCTGATGTCTAGGTACTTATTGCTTCTCAGCTGGAAAGCTGTCAAACCTCAGCTTTTTGTGTACTCCTGTACACAGGAGGCAGTCACTGGCACCCCAGGCAGGGTACCTTCAATCACCATGGCTGTTTTTCACAATGAGCCTGACTGAAACTTCAGATGCTGAGTAAGTGAGTCTTCGTCATCGTTAGAGATGCACTGATCTCTGTATTTGCACCAGTTCTTACAAATGATATTGGTAGGAATGTCTGGTAAGGGCTGCATGAGGGAAAGTAGGATTTCCTGCAGGTTAGACTTGCCTCTGGGATCCTCCAGATATTTCATTTCATTAATGTCTTCTTTATCCCAGAGTCCTGGGCAATGGCTGATACTGTGGTTTCTCTGTTCTTCTGAGGGTGATATTGCTGCTGCTGTTCACTCACGCTTAGTCTTCTGAAAACTGAGTGTTTGTCAGATCCAAACTCAGTGCAGAAGAGATTCAGTCTACAGGCTTGGTGTGATTCCCAGGGGGGCTCCATTTATATGTTTGCAGTGGAAATGGCTGGGACAGTCAGCGCTTCAGCCACACCTTACTGCTGCTTGGCAACTGGTTACTCCCTGGTCTCAAACAGTCAGTGGAAGAGAATGTATTCATGGCCACTTTAATATAAAGTCAGGGCTGAAATCCTCCTGCAGCATTTACCTTAAGATGTTGGACTCCAGAGAGCAGACAGGCTTCATTACCATTTTGATGTGGATGAGATAGTCTTCAGCAACAGGTAAGGGGTGAAGGGAGAAATCAGCATTACTAGGCAACTTGAATTATTTAAGCCTCTGGCATTTGGAATTTCTCACATTACACTTGCAAATCTTGTCTTCCTTGTAAGTGCAGCCAGATGTTTCTTTTTTCATATCTTCTTGCCTAAGTATATTTTTGAAAGTTTAGAATCTCTAATAACACCCTCAAAATCTATAGTCCTCTTTTCACAGCGTGAGGTCTAGTCTGCTGCAGTACTGGAGCTCAGATGTCCTGTCAGAGCTCATGCCAGTCCAATACCATGCAAGGCTGTGTCTAGAGCACAGCACAGGACAAGTTTGGGGTTTTTTTCCCACTGAAAAATCTGACCACCTCAGGATTGCGTTGTCCTTCATGCTGCCTTGTCCTCTGTCAGCTAAGGCTTGTCTGTGATCTGAATTGCCAGGAATACACAGATATTAAGATTAGATGGCTGAATGTATCTTTACAGTCTTAAAGTTTATGAAGTGTCTGAAACTCAGCTGTATCTTAAAGGGCTAAAAATAATCAATGTGGACAGTTATTACTTGTATAATTAAAAATTTAATCAAGGCAATCAAAGGGTAGCATAGTGACTACTAAATGAAGTTTCAAATGCTACCATACAGCAATACTTTTGTCACTCTTAGTCTATAATTTTAAGAAGTGTTTTTACAGATACATGTTATCAACTATATTGTCAATTTTGTTTCACAAAGCTGTCTGCAAATCTAGTTTTACTGAGAGGAAATAATGAGCTTTATTTCCAGTTTTGACTCTTAGGATCTCTTGACACTGAAGTCTTGACACCAAACTGCTCCAAAGAGATTAACAGCTTCTCACCAACACCTCAATAATGCACATCCCTGCTAGGATAATGAATTAGGAAAGAAGCCACAGCTAATTCTGCATTACTTTAAAATACTGAGCTGGGTTAAAAACTGGGTTAGTTCAAGAACTGTTTCACAACCACCTTATCCTTCTTTGCTGTACAGACAGCAAATTTCAGAAAACAGACCTCTGAATATACCTCCAGCTGCCTGTGTTTGTGTGTGTGTGTGTGTGCAATGTTGTTATATCATCTTATTTACAGTAGGAGTCTTTGGAAATAACTGGCTATTGTTCCCTATTTGGAAGGATAAAGCAAAAGAATTTTATTATTGGTTTTGATTAAATCAAAGAGTGACTAAACTTTATAGAATTTTGGCACAGTAAAAAGTATCATAGAACACTGTTGGAGCTAACAGCCTTATTTGACATAAGCAAGTGGTAACAAAACAGGGGTTTTACTGCAGTTTTTATTGGTGATGAATTCTTCCTAGCTATTTTCCTCCAGTTCTGATACTGTGTGGTTGAAGGGTGCCCTTATGTCTTTTGACAGAGTCAACAATAATAAACTGTTGGGTTTCATGGACTTCAAGAAAAAAAACCCCTACGTTCTTTTACTTGTCTGCTGGATCGTCTCCTGCAGAAAACCAGGCCTTATTTTATAAATATTGTTCAAAATACAATGTGTAATTGTTCTGCTGACATTTCCCACGTCACTGACACTGTTAATTAGCAAAAATATGTTATATTCAGCTCTTGTTGAAGCAAGGGATGAAGCCATGCTCTGCTGTGCTAGTTTCAGACAAAGCTGTGTTAGGGAAGGGAGCAAAAGCCTGGAAGCATCGTGCTAGCCCCTGTATTGCATGTAATTGATAATTTGTACTTAATGAAGTACTACAATCAAAAGCTACTTTGGATTACACCTGAGACTCTGGACTCTAGTGTGGCAACACTGAAGTAAAACTGTGTGTTCTCCATGGCACAGATAAAGACTTTGTCCCCATTGCTGTGTTCCTCAAATCCCTGTGACTGTCAGTTCAGTGTGTAACACCTTCTAGAGGTGGTGAATTGATTTACCTTGGCGAGTAGTCATGACAGTTGATAACAACATTTCAGTGGGGATAGATTTTCTCCCTTACCTTTATTGAAAAGTTCAACCCACACTAAAATAATCTGCATCAGAACAAATCTAATATTTCAGTATCTCATGCCCTGATAACTACAGTACTGGTAAAGAAGGAGATATCTAACTTCTGAAGTACAGATGCTTTAAATATTCCCAGAGCAGATATTTCTTTTAAGTTCTGCTTCTCCAATAAAAGGAACATGAGCTGTTGCTTAAAAAAATGGAGATAAGT
>WEIT01018113.1:3697-16974 GCA_013389985.1 Dryoscopus gambensis
TATTATGGAATTAGGAGCTTTGTAAGCTCCACGTATCCAGAACAGATCAAAAGGGAACTAAGACTTTATGAAGTAATACAAGGAGCAACTTTTGGCAGGTTGTCCTCTATTGATAGTAGCATTTTTTTTAAGTGAAAGGTGCAGGATAGTTTACAAAAGCTCTGTAAACATAGAATTTTTGTGTTCTTCTATGGACTTCTAATTTCAAAATAAGGGTAGGTCTGAAAAGTAATTTATTTCCACAGGTGACAATTGTACTTTTTCAACTCAGACTCTAACACTACGTCCTGTCTCCAGGACAGTAGTTCAAAGATTATACAATACCACCTTAATATGATAATTCATTTGGCTTTAGGTTACTTATTTTGTGTTCTTCCACCTTTGTGGTTTGAATATGGACCTAATTGAAAGTCAGTTTTGCTTTATCTAGATGGCAAGTACATTTATAAGCAATGGAAATGGCATAGTAACTCACATTAACAGGACTACATAATTTCCTGATAACTCCAATTATCTTCTGTCATCCCTGTAACATAATTAAAATGTTTAATTGTTTTCTCTAGATAAGAAAAGGTTATAAAAGCCATAACAATTTGTGTGGACTTAATGACCAGCTGGTGTTAATAGCCTAAAGCCCCTAGTTATCAAGCCTTTCAAGTAATCATTGATTTCAAAGAGTTGCCCTGTGTCTGGAGTATTCGCATATTCTCCTGGACTTTAGCCATGTTAGACCCTGCAATCAATTGATCCCACAGATAACACTGATGCAATTTTTTTTTACCCTGGCCTCAGGCTACCAGTGAAGCTCTGCAGTGTGAATCAGGTTATGTCATGTCAGGGAGTGTGATAATCCAGCGTGATGGACCTCCACGGGATGAGGGTGGGAATTACATGGCTGTGGTGTGCTAATGTTGACGGAGATATATTTAATGTGAAGCAGTCCAAAGATCAACCAAAAGGAGATAATTGGGAAGCACATGATTTTTCTGTCTAAGAGTTATTCCATTGGTGGGAGACATGTATTGCTGCACCTCTAACACTTGGAAAGAGACGGAAAAAAGTGTAGAAAAAAGTGGTTTGTTTATATTAAGAATAGTGATAAAGTCATAAGAGAGAATTAATATACTACTCTTCTTTAAGAAAGTTCACCTCTGTTTAAGGGCCTCTGCTCCTTGTCTTTTTTAGAATCTTAAAACCTGTATTAATCAGAGGGTGGGGATCAGCACTGCCTGTAAAGATGTTTGCCCCTGGTTTCCACCACAAGGGACACAGTCAGTTACTTAAAAACTAATGTTAACTTTTATTTGTTGATTTGAAATTTTAATGCTCAATTCCTTCCTCAGACTGAATTTTCATATTCATCTGCTTAGGATATAAATGTAAATTCTGAGCTGAGATCTGAACTGGACTAGTTGCTGAAAAATGTTTAAAAACTAGTTTAAAATGTTTCGTAAACTATAAATCTGTGTTTTATGCAGTATGATGGATGTCTATTGCCTTTTCAATACCCAGGTTGTATTAGGCATTACAGAAGAGAATTAAAAACTTGGGCTATGAATAGACCTACTGGATGGTGACATACTGAGGTATAAAATCTACAAACATTTTGTCTTGTCCTCTTTGTTTGGATGGTTTTCTGGCTACCTCAGCCTTGATGCTTTTTTGCCTGCCATACCCATTCCCAATTTCAGCTATCTTATATGGTTTGTGGTTGTCTGTGGATCAGACTCCACTGAACACCCCATCCTAAAGGCATCCAATCCCAACAGACCAGACAGATAACGACCGTAGTAAAAGCCAGGCTGTTTTATGGGGCAGAGTAGCAGCATTTTATGCCATGATTAAAATATAAAAGAGCATGTGAGCAATCAAATGGCACTTAGTAGGAATCCCTGGGTTACATGTATAAGCAAAAATAATTTATTGTGAAGTTTTTTCTCTGCTTTGGATTTCTTAAGTAAGGTTGGCCAATATATGGAGAGAATACAATTGCCTAGCAAACATTGTGGGATTTTTACTGTAATTTCTTTAGGAACCTATTGGTTCCATTCCTTTTAAATCCTGTGAAACTCTTACAATACAAACATTAAGTTCTCATGATTTAATGTGCTGTTCAGGCATTTTGATGTATCTCTATTCTGGTAGTTATGTTGTCATTGTATAAATGTGGCCTTCCATCCTGTAATTAGATTCATGCTGGTGAACCCTTCTGCCTACTTGGAGCTGGGGTTAATTCATGGAGCAGTTTGCAGGCCTGGCAGATCTCGGGTTCCGCTCGAGCCGTGGTATCAATGAGGTGCTTGGTAGAGATGCCGACTTCTGATGACAATGATTGAAGTAAGCCATGAAAAATAACATTTGTTCTGGGGCCTCATGCTGATGTTTCTCTACCAGCTTCTCATTGCCTCACAGTAATTCATAATTTTAAGGATGTCACCTACAATATTGGGTTCTATTTGTATGTGTCATGCTTACAGAAGGCCTACAGATGGAGAATCTGTGAAATCTTCTCGCTCTTATTTTAGAGTTCTCTACAATTGCACCAGCTTGTCTGGTTAATTGAGATCCAGAGAACAGCAGCTTATTAAAGTGGATGTAATTCTTGAACAGACAGGTGCTGGCAGAGGTCCAGGTCTGTGCACTCCAGGTCTATTGTATTAAGCTGTCCCTGTAAAGAATTAACTCACTTTTCAAAACTCAGAAGTGTTGTTACACACGTGCGTACCCCTTTAACCTGGGTATATGTTTTGCTCTGTCCATTAAGAAACAGATTTTTCTTTGAATGTTGTGAACGTGTTACCTCAGCTTCTATATGACAGTTTAGGTGCCAGCTGATTTGATGATTAAGTATCAATACATAGAAACATATTCAGTTTGAACTACATTATTTTAAAAAATGTTCTGACTGGAAGTAACAAACTGTAGAGCTACCAGAAGTGTTGTATTTTAAGATAAACACAGGCTATATATTTCTTTCAACACATCTAGTTGATGGCTTTGAGCTACAGATGATAAGAAAGAAAGGAGGGGAGCAAATTCCCCCTCCTAGGCTGTCTGCCTGCCTGTGGCATTCCTAGCAGCCTGTCAGAGCAGAGCAGCTTGCAGATTTTCAGCTCTAAAGGCCTCTATCTGGTGTCACTGGTGACTTCTGATGGCTGGTGTCCCCGAGCCTGGAAGAGAAGGTTTATCCTCTCTTCCCTGCCATTGCCTGCCAGGGGGAAGTCAGGATGGCTGATTTCCAAAACAGGAACTCTTATGGAGGTTGGAGCTCCAAAACTGTCATCTACTCTGCAGGAAAGATTGGGCAGTTATTCTGAAATGAAGGAAAGCGGGTGTTTTTTCAGTTTTCTTAACCACTGAGTGATGAATCTATCTGAGAATCAGAAGCTGCCTCCAGAGAGCATTTTGCCCTTTCTGGTTTTGTGTAGTCTCACAAAGGAAAAGCAAGACCCAGCCATGGTTCAGCCTTACCTGCAGAATCAGATGCTGTCTTGCACTCCAGTGCTCAGTTTGATGGGCCAGTCACAATGCTGGTCCCACAGGCACATCTGATGCACTGCTGCATCCCTTCCATCCCTGGATGATAGCGTGAAGCCCTCCTGATTCCTCCTAATGGCATTCCAGCTATCAGAGTCAACCCCAGCGCCTGTGGTACTTGAGAGAGCAACTCTGCAGTGACAGTGCTGAAACCTTTCAGAACCTTCTAGAAAAATCCCTTGAGGAACACGCAGTAATAGGGTGCAGAACAGCTCTGGGGAAGTGAAAGAGAATAAATAATTTCTAAGGCAGATGTAGGAATGAAACAGGGCAAAACCAGCACGTTACACGGTTCCAACTGACACTAAATGGTTTGGATAAAATAGTGCTTAAAATGGAATAGACAGACAGTGGTTTAGGAGCTTGTGATTCACCAACAAGCAATGAAGTGGAATCTGTGGGTATAGGCAGTGGGAAATGTCCCCTCTGTTGATAATATTTAGCAAATATATAGAGTAGTTTCATCCTCATCCCGCCCCAGCAAAACCACATATATAAGTTTGATTTAATGTCAGGCTTTCAAAGATTAGGAATGAAGACTTGTGGGGCTTTTATACAAATCAAAACCATGCAGAGCTCTCAGGGTATCTCCTGATCTCTGTATGTGTACAAGACTAGCTTCTTGACTATGAACTTTACCTTGCTGAGTACACTTTTTATCTTATTAGCTAATGGAATTTCTGTTTCTTCCACCATCTGTTCATATTTAAAAAGTTAAGTTTCGTTAATTTGCTTACAACACAAACCAATCTCCTTCATGGAACTTCCAAGCAAACACATTTCTAACACGTACTTGCCTTGCTTAGATAATGAAAGTAAACAGTGAAATTATGACTGAGAATACATGCAAGGTATGCAGGTATCCACTGCTATCCTGTGCCTCTTACCTGGCTCCATGCGCATCACTCCCATGGTCTTCAGCAGCAGCAAAAATGGAGCCCTATGCAAAGACCTCATTTAGGAGTGAGCCCCGTGCTGCTGTTGAGAGAAGCTACATAAACATACACAAGAAATCAGTCTGTGTCCCAAAGCTTTAGAAGCTGAACAGCTAATTGGGCAAAAATAAGCATAAGGTGTGCAAGAAGCAAATCAAACTGTGTACTTGATTTGTGATTAGATACTGGAAATGTTATATATTTTATCCATTTGCTAAACTAAGCTCTTTGGCAGTCACTCAAAACATTTCTTATGCTTTGCTGGTATATTTTAGAAGTACAAAAATCTATTTTTATATATATATTGCCATCATATTACCTCTCGTTTGTGGGAGTATTTATGTTCTGTCATTTATCTATTATCAGACTAATATTACTTTTTGAATTGCAAGATGCTCATAAATATTTTCTTTCTCTTTCAAGGGCAGTATATACTAGACTCCCTGTAAAGTTAGGTATTTTGGAGTATGTGAGGAGAGATGAATGATGGGCATTGCAGCATTTATATGTACCAGCTAATCTGCTGTGGTACCCTTTACTGCTGGCAACACAACTGAGATAGAAAAGGCAGCATTTGAAGGAAAAGTCTCAAAAATGGGAAACAAACTTTTCTGCTTTCAGAAGGGAGGGCAGTTATCATGAGAACATGAACATTACTTGTTTACTGAGGTGTCAAAAAAATCAATGGGGCAGGAAACATTTTTAAACGACTGAAAAACAAGACTAGAGAATTGCTTCAAAATTTGATTTGTGGATCTTCAAAAGTCAATTAAAGGCTGAAGTGGAGAATGATTTCTTTTAAGCTGGGGAAGATGGGGTAAGGCATCTTGCTGCAGTGCCTGCTTTTTTTCAGCACTGTGCTAAGTTGGTACAGAGCTTTTCCCTTGGGCTGGGGTCATTATTCAGAAGGCTCACTCTATCTCTGGTCATTCTTTGCTCATAAGATGGAGAAAGCTATTGCAGACTTTCCTGATTCTAGTTCTAGAATTTCCTTGGCAGGTAAAGGCTTGCAAATGTTTACTTGGAAGGTTGTATGGCTGACTTTTTGTCAAACTTTTGCATATATGTAACATGCAAGATTCCCCGTGACATTTGCAGCGATAGCGTGCAAAAAGTCTCATCATTCATAATGAAAATGCACATTTTGATGATGATATATTCTTGGGTTTCAAATGAGATTATGGATAAATGCTTCCTAACCACAAAGAAAAGTCATTCTTTACTGGCTCCAGGTGAGTTCTCGAGCTTGTAAACACTGGATTTCTCTTATCGGATCCCTTTGGAGTCAAGAGGTGTGGGGAAGGAGAGAGCACTAGAAGGTGATGTCCTGAGGACATGAAGGATTGCTGTCAAGCATTGTTTGGGTCTGGAGGGTAGATGTCCAGGGAGGAGAGTAGCAAGAGCAAGATAGGGAAGTGGATTGTTGATATTACAGAACATGGTGATGGAAGAGAGTGCACGGCTGGAATCATAAAATAAAACATTTCCTTGGATGCCAGGTTTCTAAAGTGTGTTTTCTTTTCACAGTGCACTAATATTCACCTATAAATCATTTAAAAATATGCCTAACTGTCTAAACAAACCTGTGATCTGATAAAAAGGTCCTGACTTTGCTTCAATAACAGTGCCAACATCATCCTCATTTTCCATAGAGCTCTCTGCTTTATGCAATTTTGTCATATGAGTGGGAAAAGCTCCCAGTTCCTGTCAATAATTCCACTGCTCTGCCCTTAAACTACCTCTTGACAATAGACATTTTCTAGAACATATGTGAAATAAAGCAGCATGACACTGTCTGGGCAGGTGAGCTGCCATGATTATCGCTCCTGCTCTTCCACCTAACCTGTCTGTATCATCCCCCTTCTTCTGTGGTGACTTCCACGTGGTTTATCTTTGGGGAAAAGTATATCTCTATTCAGCTGTCAGCCCAAGATCACTCTAAATGTCACTTGTTTGCTTTTATGTCCTTGGTCTTGATGGATGTGTCTGAATTCCTCTGAGGGCACGTTGTTAGGTATTTATCTCATTTTGTGGTAGCATTATCTGCTTTAGATGCAGCACAAGTGGGTGTCCAGGGGCAAGAGGGAGGGAGCCAGGGCATGAGGAGGACAGAAGGAAGAAAGAAGTGCTTTTCTGTATGTTTGTCTGAGGGTGAGGCTGAGTTGTACAGCAGGGACACTGTGGAGCCATTGCAGTCTGTCACAGAGACCTCCATCACCACGGGGCTGCTGCAGGTTTCTGCTTGGTTCTGTTATTCAGTTCTAATTACAGACAGCAGAACCGAGCCTCAGGACTCAGCCTTTGTGAAGTTTAACCATCTCTAGTTTTTCCAACTTTCAATATAATGTCTTTTTTTTTTCATCTTACCTGACTATTTGCTTCAAAAACAATTCTGCTGCTCCTGGCTTCATTAATATGCATCCAGTGCAACGTAAATGGCTCTTGAGGCCTCCCCTTGGTAGATGATTTAATGTGGCAGTTATGAAAGCTGCTCAGCCTGTGCTCCATTAGCATAATAATGAAGCTTCTGCAGCAGCGTTATCATCCTCAGAGGAAATAGCCTGAGTGGTCACAGCTCCTTTAACAAGTACCACTTTAGGATAAAAAGCAAAGGGCTCTGTTTGAAATGCTAGATTGGAATGTGCAAAGTGGGAGGGAGTTGTTTGTTGTCTTTGCCATGCAGGGAGATGGGAGAGAGCGGCTCATCCCCAGCTGGGAGCAGCAATGAAGGCAGGGAGCTGTGCCAGGCAGGGCTCCCCTCCTGGCACGGGGTACCTGGCAGCACAGGACACGTCCTCTTTGGTTCGAAAGTCAGGAGAATACAGGAACCAGGCTCTCTTTTAAATCTTTGTCTCCTGTACTTTGCCTCTCAGATAGGAACAAGGGCTGGCTTATTTCCCTGTACTGGGAAATTCAAAAATCCGAAATGCAGTGGTTCAAGGCTGTATGTTTGGGTTTTGATTTTTGTGGTTTGTTAACAGGTTAGGGATGTATGACAAGCTGGAATAGAAAGCTTTTGGGTAGCTGAAAGAAGCCTTCCTCTGTGACTGAAGGGAAAAGTCGACTTTCAGGTAAAAAAACAAGAGAAATCATAAGTAGCACTCCTCCAATATTACGAAAATATATTTTGAATAAGAAACAGCTGAAAATGCAGAGGTAAAGTTTTAGGGGGTTGACAGACTTGGAAAGAATGAGGACAGTTTTCCCTGCCCTTCTTATGGAGTAAAGTGGACAGAGGGAGGGGCATACTTCCCGTGTTTCCTGGGTGCCATGGATTCAGTGAAGAGTGCTGAAGCACTGCTTGGCTGGGTTTCCCTGAGGCTGCTGCCCCTATGGCAAGAGTGCTTTAACAACTGCAGCTTACAACTGAGTTTATTGAGCTGCTAATTCAATTTATTTTTAATATGGCAAAGCAAGCCAGCAGTCTTCAGAGGCGATTTGCCATCCTACTGTGGAGCTCACAAGTTCCAGGGAACAGACAGCGAGTCAGCCTTCTCAGCTTGATCCGTCTTTGCCCTGTCAGGGCCTGGCACATGATGGATCCAGATTTAATGGATACATTCCTGAATGCAAGAGCAGGCAGGAGCTGGGGGCCAGCCCTGAGCTCAGTGGGGCTCCTGGACCAACACGGGGAAGGTGTGCAGGTAGAGTCAGTCCCACAGCTGAAGCTCAAGGAAGCCAAATCAAAGTGCTCCAATACTTCTTCCCTTTTGGATATAAAAATTTTCCTATTGCCAGCTTTTGGGAAAGATGAAGTTGCCTGAAACTGTCCTTTCTCAGTGACCCTTGATCTTTATTAGTTCTTTCATGGCATCTGATGACTTGTTTTCCTCTTGCACAAAGATTTTTGATTTGCTGCCCAAGGAAGCATGAACGACAATGGCACCTCAGAGATAGGGTTTTTTCACATACCATCCTTAGAATTTGTCTTTGCAATTGATTTCTCTGGAGGTTAAGTTTTTCTGAAGAATTCCTTTCTGGAAATTTTAAAGGGCTCTTTTCAAAGAACGGAAACATGTTTTGCAGTATAATGTAATTAATGATTTTTAATTTAATATTAAAATATTAAAGTAACTCTGGTTTAAAAAGTAAATGCTATGAAGACTTTGAAAAAACCCAGAATATGCTAGAGTGTTCCTCAGATAGCTCAGTGGTAGCTAGGTAGAAACGGGTAAGAAAGGAAAATAACTCAGTGGACAATCCTGCTTGATTCCAAATGTTTTGCATGGTAAACATTACTTCACATGATATATGTGTGTTCCTGTATGCTGATAAATAATTTGCCTTATTTCCAAGCCTGGAATCGCTCTTCATCCCAAAGCTGTGCTTCACTGAATGCCTGAAGGATTGAGAGAATCCAGCCCTGCTCCCACTGAAGTGGGAATTTAGTCTCTGTCCTTCAGGAGTTCCCTGGAACAATCATGTCCATGGGTGATTTCTGCTGTTGCTAGAAGTGTTCAGGAAAGGTGATGGGAGAGGGAGGGTCTTTGAACATCTTTAGAATTTACCTTTGCATACCATAAATGTCTGCCATATGCTTAGTTTGACTATGAATGACTGAAACCCAGCTGAAGGATTTGTCCGTACATTATTTGCACACATTCTCCAGTTTCTAAAAGTTCTGTTACCTCAGCTTCATTCCAAAGTCTCACATCTCATACCTTGTGGCTCTTCCTGGTATTGCCCTAAGCACACTTTCTGGGGGTTATGGACTCTATTTTTAATTTGCTGACACCACTCTTGCACTGATTATGTTAATCACATGCACTGTGGTGACCTCTCACTCTTTTTGCCTTTCTTCTTTTGCTTGCAAAGGTCCATTGGGAGCACTTAGCCGCATCACTTCTTTCTTTTTCCCCTTTGTTCTTCACCACTTTTTTTGTTTTTTTGCTGTTGAAACAGCAGTAAAGTACATTTTGACAGTTTAGGGAGTGATCTGTCCCATTTTTGGTTTCCAGGGAATTGGGTTTCATGGTTTGATGGTACTGGCTGGCAACTCTGACCTTGGGATGTGGATGGTTCAATCCTTGTATAACTCCACTGTGCACGAGAGTTAGTTTTAGTATGCATAAGTATGCATCAGCTGAGAATCAGAGATGGCCTTTTCCTGGGCTTTAAGGTTGACTGCCTTTAGTTATTATGCACCTTCCCAGGAAGAGAGGAGAAGATGCAGTGAGCCTGACCTAATCCATTCTTCCACATGGGGAGTAGGGACAGAGAGAAAAATGTTCTTAAATTCTTTTTTCCCATCAAGGATTTGGGCAGTTGTCAGCAGTGACCTTTCGCCAATCCTGCTGTCCATTCACTTTATTAATTACAGCACATTCAAAAACAATTAGGCAAATTAATGGAATAAAAAACCCTTGAGGCTATCAAAGGCAGTTGGCACTTAACCAGGAAATTCTCAAGCTATAACTTCAGAGGTTTATGGAATGTCCTGGGAAAACACTGTCCAGTTCTTCTGCCCTTCCCTGTGTCCATGCCTGGAGACTTGTGCAGCTGGACAGACACTGGGACATGAGTGGCCACTGCTGCCTGTGGTATGAGAAGGGTATGAGTGAAAATGAAGGAGGAATCCTGCTTCTTGGAGTGGCTTTTGCCCTGGTGAGTGGCTCAGGATACACTTTGAGAGGCTTTCCGAATCCCTGCAGTGCCAGACTTTTCCAGTGGATGTGCTGCGTGCCCCAGCAAATGCGGTTTTGCTGGTATGGCTCACACCAGTTCATGAGAAAGGATAGAGAACCAAACCCCAGTGAATGGGCATCACTCCCTACTCCATGTGGCTATAGTAGAAAACTTTCAAAATGAGGCTTCCTCTGTGCTCTCACCATCTGCTTGCTGTTATCTGTTTGTACAGCGTTCACTTTGGAGCTTCTTCTGTCTTTACTTCAGATTTGTGAGCCACTCCGGTAAGATGGGTGACTATCTACAAACACCAGGCTAGAAAACCTCCAGCAATAACGGGTGCCAGTGTCATAATTGCCACAGAGAAATATGCAATTAAACACATTTTTGTTAACAGGCTCTGCTCTGTAGAATGTCTTTGACATCAGCGCTGTGAGCTGGTGTCGCTACCTTCTGCTGGCTTTGCAACTTTGGAAAGTTCTTTCTTATCCTCTTATTCTACACTCCTCTCGTCTGTGCACAGTCTAGACATTCATGGTTTACTGTTGTTCTTAGCAATATTAGGGAAAAACCATTTTGCAGCATCTTGAAATGAAAGGGCCTTATGCATTAGGTGTAATGGGCATGTACTGCTCCCTGCAAAGTGAGCCTCTCAGGTGATAAGGCCTGTCATTTCAGATTGAAGAGAAAATAGCTGGAATCATGAAAGGAATTTGATGGTTTCTATTCCAGCTCCTAAATAGAGAGTAGGAGGGCTTTCTGATAAGAGGCTGAAGTTATTATTGTCTTAGAGCTGGAGTCAGTAATCCTGACACAGGAACTCTTGCCACTGTTTTGGTGAAGGATGGATTGTCCTGAAAGCCTATGCAACAGTGCCAAATAGCTTTAACAACTAGCATGTTCAAGAACGTTTTTCCTCTGATCTCACTGGTTTATTCAAAGTGAAGGCCAAACCAAAGAGTGTCATGTATTACCATGTACATGAACCTATGTCATCACTAAGATGTTACCTTTCAATCCATGGAATTCTGGCACAACCTGCAGTGCAGTCACCTGCAGAGAAGGCTTCCCTGGCCTGAAGTGTGTATTTCCAGGAAAAAAAGAAAGGTGGCATTGATGTCTCTGTCTGGGACAGTCACTCATGCAGGAGGGACATATGACTGACTGTGGGCTTGCTTGTGTAAGATCATTACTGATCTTGAAACTCATCTCAGGCTCAAGGGGAAAAAAAAAGGTCTTCTAAATTCATGTTACCTACCTAAGAGGCTTGCTAACTTATTTGAGTCTACTGGTTTTTAGGCATGTTCCAGCTTCTAGTAAATAGTTTTGTAACTTTTTTTCTTCTGGCCCAACCAGGAGGAGAAATGCATTTTAAATCACTTTTTTTTTTTTCTTTTTAATACTAGACTCAAGCTGAAAAAAATATGCAATGCTACGTACTTTTAGTAATGCTTCATTTTTATTGAAAGGAAATATTAATGTGTGGACAGACTGGTGTTTGTTTACGCTGTTTAACTGTGCTATGCAACTGGTTTATGTGCTCACAGGTTATCAAACATGATTTTCTCTTCATGTTCCTTGCAATAAAGAAGTGATTTTGGACACTCCAGAAATGAAGTGCTACCAGCCTCATTGTGTTCTTCTGTGCTTTTCAAGGTTGAATGCCTTGCTTCTAATGTGAAGATTAAGAGGACTGTGAATATTAAAAAGTAGCATTGCCAGCTAGAGTTAAACATTCAGGATGAGACATTAACTTAAACCACATGTGAAATGCAGCTGTTTTCACTGAGGCTTTCATCAGTCTGCTGGGAAGATTGGTGGGTTTTAATATGTGGTCTCAAGCAGAGCCAATAGAAATGCGTGGAAAATGTGTGTGAAATCAGTGTGTGTCCGTGGGGGGTCTGTGGTGTTGCATGTAGCATTTTATTTGTGTTCATACAAATAATGGTGGTAATACCTATCTGATCACAAATGCTTTTATTTCCCAGGCATACACAGAAAGGAGTGATCAGATAAATAGATCTGGTGAATCACAGTAACCTGCACCTACATAATAAGTCATGTCCTGGTTTGTTTTTTCCCAGTTGATCAGAACAATTAGGAAGAGTAAAAATTAAAAATCTTCTGCAGAAAAATATCAGATGCCTGAGACAGTCTGGTCACAAAATCACTGAAGACTGATGTTTTTGACTCAAGCCCTTAATACCACTTAACATTTAGGTGCTAAAGATGACTGTGGATCAAAGAGGTGCTGAATTCACAGCTGCTAAAAGAGAAATTGCTGTGCCTGTGAGCAGGGATGAGCAGAGAGATGAAAGCTGATCTGTTAACAGGGTACGTTGTATGAATTCATCCACAGGAAAGGTTAAGGGATAGGAAAATCTGCCACTAGCCACGAGGAGAGCCAGACTTTCCTTGGCACGGGCGCTGAAAGTACTGGTGATATTCAGTGGATTTTGTTCACGTGTTTCTGGCAGGATGGTGGCTGGACACAGTGCAGATGTCACTGCCCTAATTAACTCCATGTGCAGGATTCTGGGGCCTCGCAGGCAAAGCCTTCATAAAGGTGTGCTAAAGAAAAGCTTTCCTCTGCCTGTGCCAGGAGTAGGTGTGCTAAGCCTTGCCCAGCTGGAAATCACTCCTGTACCTTTGTGTACAGTGATAAGCTACCAAATTTGGTAACAACAGTAGAGCAGACCCTGACAGGAAGGGAAGAGATCCAGATTCACTGAAGTTTTGCCCTTGTGCGTAGACATAATAGGATCTGGTAGACATAAAGGACAGCTTTAGAGCAGTTTTTCACTCAATACAAAGACAGCTTGAGTAAAGGGAGAGAAATAGGAAACCAAAGGAGGTGGTGAAGCCTTATTACGTGTGCATTTTTTTTAACCGCTGATAAGTGATAAAAGTGATTCAGACTTTATCAGCTCTCTGTAATTTTCAAAAATGTGAAAGAAGTAAAAGTAGCAAAGAGGCAAAGGTTGGTTTTGTAATGACAGTCTTAGAAAGACCCATTTTGTTTGAACACACTTATAACCAAAGAGCAAATGGAGAAGAGGTCAGGGAACAAAACTCAGTTGACTCCACACAGGAAAAGTTGGAGGGAAGAACTGAAAGGTAAACACAGTTATGGCTCCAGCAGGAGAAAATGTGATTTACTGAGAAAGGCAGGGGAATTAC
>WEIT01018137.1:4013-16528 GCA_013389985.1 Dryoscopus gambensis
AGGTTGAGCCTGTTTTGCCCTTGAAATATTTCTCCCACTCTCCTTATCTCACCTATGAAGCCTCCGTTAACCCTTTTACCTCTATTCCCTCCTTTGGCCCAGCTGTGGTAGGGGAGGGGGAGCGAGTGACTCTTGTGGGTGCCTGGCATTGGGCCAGTGTCAAACCACGACAACCATATATCTAAAAAACAAGGTTGTCTCAATTCTTTCTCCAAGTGCCAGAAGAGGTAATTGCTTACCTTTACTCTGTTGTCTTCCAGAGAAATTATCCGAGCACGCAACCAGGCATCTTCCTCAGCATGTACTGCAACAAGTTGCCCAACACTCAGAGACTGAGCTGGTGACAATGTACTGTTCTGACTGTAGTATGCTTTCATTTCATCTTCCATTTGTTCCTGGGCAGAAGAATAATCTTTGCCCACATACCTACAATATTTTACAAAAACAAAAAACAAAAAACAAAACCCACAACAAGAGTTGGGATGCAACTTCAAAAAAGCTGAATAAAAACATAAGAACACTTATATGCATATATGAATACATGATATACATTTTCTAAGACATTAGTGTCCAAACTCTTCTTCCATTAACAGGCCTATAGAAAGAAAAGTTACTCTGTCACTAACAAACACCATCTTAATCTGGTTTTCACTAACGCTGATCCAAACCAAAGCATTTAAAATATCTTTAAAAATTAGCTGTTAAACCAAGTGCTGTTTACTCTGATACTGCAGATTGATCTTGATATTAGGCTGCTGACCTAATGGTTCATACTAATGATGTTTGTGTTACACAAGTCTTCTTAAATCAAGTATATAAACTTTCTGAAAAATCCAAATGGGAAATTCCGAATGCTTAAGATACAAGTCAGATTAGAGCAGACAGAAGGAAAACTTACCCACAAATTTGTATTAGTAGCTACTGTTTCAGCTTGTTCATAGAGAGTGTGATACTCCTCAATTCTACCACACAATTTAGATTATATGCCCAGAAACAGAGCAGATACAGGACTATAACACGCTATGGTTACTCTGTTATAAAGGTTATTCCATAAATCACATTCCAGGGAACTGTGATTTTCCTAGAAACAGGCTTTTTGTTTCTGTGCAAGCATTCATTTACTTCATAATGGAGATAAAGTAGGGTGACAGTCACATATCTGCTATTTAAAAGTTTCTTTAACATTTGTTTCATAGAGATACCTAGTAGTCAGTGGGAGTAGCTCAACAGAAAGTAGAAGAATCTTTCAGAATTTCCTGCCTCACTAACTATTTTATTCATTATTTCTTGTGAGAATTCAACTGCAGTACCTAGTGTATCACCTCTGCCTTCAAGCACTCTGCTGTGACTGCCTAGCAAATATCTAGGAGTGTTTCTATCACCTCACTTTTATTCTGACTACATTAGAATTCTTTGAGAATTGATCCATGTCTCAAAAGAGAAACAGCACCAAACCTTTCAGCTTTGCCTTCATTAGTACTGCAGATGAAAGGTTTCAGACAAAAAACACTTAGTCACATACCAAGAAAGTGAAGAGATATTGCTCCACCCCTGAGACTGAAAGAAGAATCTTGATTTTATTGGTCCTGCAAAAATCAACATCAACCAACAGCTGCTACATAGTTCTTGTGTAGGTCAGCAGAAATAAGACTGGTAGGACATGTAAGAAAAGACAAGTCCATGCACTGTTTTTTCCCTATACTTTTACATGAACATATTCTTGTCATGGCAAAAACCCCTATTCCCTTCAGGGCTAGTTTCATCCTATCAGGATAATGACCTTGCCCATGAAGTACATGGATCACCCTAAGTAGTAATTTTTGTAACTAGGACCAAGACACCACTAATTATCATCATGTACCTACCCAGATATGACAAACTGAGAAACTTCAGTACTGTCCAAGAAACATGGTTCAAAATTTGGGAACTTCTGCTTTGTAGAGAAATTTTTACATAACCACCCTCAGCTCACCAGTGTCATACAGTATTTTCATCCATGGTACCCAAAGCATTCATCCCAAATACTTAGTGGAAACCTCCTTAAAATAACAGACTAGAAAGCTAAGAACTGTTACTCCACATGTACAGTAAGTTATAAATGATGCCAGAACAAAAAGGTGTACAAGTAAAATGAGAAAGTTTTGTAGAGTTAAGTCATATGTGCACAGCAGGCTGGAAGTAAGAGATGTAATGTAACAATCCACTTCTTACACTGTCCCCTAAGACTGGGCTGGTTAGGAACCAAATCAAGAAGCATTAGTAATTTATTGCTGGATGAAAGCTCATCTTTCCAAAAGTGGAATCTGAGCACAATTAAGTCATGCCTAGTTATTGAAGTAAAAAGTATCTTAATAAGCACAACAGTAATATCTGACCATTTTGTATTGTAGTAGGATTATTTTATGAAGTCTTCCAATGTCAAGTCAAATCTGCCTTGATTCTCAGACAAGCTAAAGCTACTGATATAAGTGATTAGTTCAGGATGGAAAAATTTTCAGAAAATTTCAGTTTAAACACACAAACAAAAGAATTCTCAATTTTCATTAGCAAAGTAAGTAAATCATAAAGCCCTGAAACCTCCTGTTCATCTATTCTTTTCTGGCAGACTTGCACAATATAAGCATGTGGATTTATAAATAAAGCAAAAAAGGTAGATTCCAAAATAGAAACTTGCCTAATTAGGACCTCATTAGTGTTTTTCAGGTCTAACACCATGATGGACACAGATCCTTCAGATGGAATGATTAGAGAAGGAACAGTTATGTTTTCTAGATACTGGTCCTTGGATTCTTCATACTGCTGTTCAGCTGTGGCCTTCACACCATCACGCCTCTTGACTTTGTCAGTGACATTCAGATTTTCATCAATGCATCTTTGGGGTTTAGCATAGAGGATTGCCTTTCTGGGGACTTCAGATACATAGTCCACAGTACACACATCTGACAGCAACTCTAAATTATTCAGCATGTCTTCTGGAAATTTTACTTGGTAAGTGTCTTGGTACACTTTGGGAAGTGCATGAGCCCAAAGACCATTGGAATACTTCAGCAAGATGCTAATAACCTTCTCCTTTAAGTCGCTACTAAGTGATGCAGGTGTGGTCTCCATATTTGGTTTTAACAAAGGGTCTGCTTTTGATGAAGTAACATTCTGAGACGCCTTTTCTTGCTCAGTATCACTTTTTGCTACTGGTGGTATTTTCTTAGCAGGATAAAGAATTCCATCCATCTGATCACCTCTGTGTATTTTCTCCACCTTGGAAAACAAAAATTAGAGTCAATAATTGGTTGCATCTCTAACACTAAACCACTTTACCAATTACACTTTTATAACATGCATTTTATACAGACTTTAAAGAGAACATCCACAGGCAACTACGCTCGAGGTAGTTACTACAGGTTAGTACTTCTTGTAATGCTTCCTCTTCTGTTTTGAAGGGTACCGAACACATGACTACATCAGTAATGGGCAAATATCTAATCTATGCAATACAACTGGGACTTGTTTCCGAAGAAGTACAGTCTCTCCTTCCTCTTAAGAGGACCAGAAGATGGTGACACCCTTCACAAATTTACATCTTTTGCACATTAACCTCCCCAATCTTCCCCACATGTAAGCAGATCATAAACAAAAGTTTCTGTCTCAGTTTACTGACGGAAACGAAATTTGATTCTATACTTCAGAAACAAGAGGACACTTGCCAGGCAGTGCTGTCAGGCAGGCTATCTGCTGTCATGCTCAGGGAATAATTTTTCTTTACAAAAGTTCTGAAATTAAGGAAGAAATTTCTGGTTCATAATAAATTTCATAATAAAATTGATTAGACCCTTTTAAATCATGCCCCCAGCCTCCTTCAGAACCAGGTATTTTGCCACACCCTATATCTCCACCCTTTGCTAAGTTCAAGAATAAGCATATCACATAGTCTGAAGTCACAACATTGAAAGTACCGTTTGAGAACTTTAACCACAAACTCACAATAAAATTCTGCTTCCTAAAGCTTTGCAGTTTCAACCTAGATTGATCTAACCATAGGTTAGCAGGAATCTACGTAAAATTGAGATAACAAAAGGTCTTAGTGTTTTCACACTGGTCTCAAACCAAGAACAATAAAGAAAGTTATTAAGGTTTATGTAGCTCCACTTTGAAGTTCCTTCCTCAGAGGAAACAACTCTAATCAAAGTCATTTTCAAAAGCAGATCAATGAAAAAACATGGAGGAGCTGAATTACTTGCTACTACTCAGGGGTAGCATTCACCTCCACAGCACTTATGTCCATATCCATCAGAACTTCATAATAATTACTTGCCCCAGTAATTCTTTGCAGCTCTGACCCAGCAACATACAATCAAAGCATAATGAACAAGTCTTCAGCTATTATGTTGCAGAAAAAAAATAACACATATCACTCACTATCAGGATAACAGTAGCAAGAAACAAACACTGAGTTACAATACATTGAAAAAAATTTTAAATGGTCTTTGCTGTGTCTAGAACCCTGTATTTTGTTCTACGTACACCTCATCACACTCAGTCCAAATTGCCACATGATGATCTGAGTTAAGAGTCAGGAAATGCACTATATAAGTCCATTTCCATGCACTTGCTTTGCATTACATTGTCTAGGCTGGTGCCAAAACAAGCTGTGAAACAGTTCTTGCAAATAGGTCTTGATCAACTTCCATGAACACTAGCACGACACAAAAGAAATGCTTTTCATAGATATAAAAAAATATTAACCATGTTAGCGAACCCTCACACATTCCTGATAGCATGCCTAAATTATCCTCTATCAGTGAAAAACCAAAACAGAAATACTTTCTGCAAGAATAAGACATAAGAAAGCAAAGTTCTTGGGCATCTCTGCTAGTCAGCTTGATGTAAGAGACAATAAAACATGCCTGGCAGTGAAATCTGGAAGGACCAAAGATGCCTGCAATGATTCCTGACAGAGAACACCTATATTTGTACTGTCTGATGTGAGGAATCTTACTGTGCCCTTTGTAACACAGGCAAAGAAAGGAGCTCAGTTAAAAATAGAACCAAACAAAAAGCTTACCAAAGCCTTGCAAAGGCTTTGATACACAGTCAGGAGACCAAAGTCTATCAAGTCGCACAGACAAAAAAAATCAAAGTATGCCATCTTGGCAGATAATGACATCCTAGACAGAGAGGAATCAATAAGAATGTCCCACGTGTCCATGCACAAGATTAAGGAAGTCGTTTACATGACCAGCCAATGAAACCTTTAGGTCCAGAAAATACTTAACATTATCAAGAAAACAATTTGTCTTGAGAACGCTGTGTTGGAATGTATGGCAGTTCATCTTGGAAGAAGCTGGATGCAAAGGTCTACCTTTATGCATCCCTCCTCTTGGCTAGTGCTTTTTAAATAGAGGTGCAACAGAGTTGAGTAAATTTTTGCTGACAGAACATTAAACCCTTATACACTAAAGACCAGCAGCAGACTGAGGAGAGAAGATCCTCAGAGATCTTTAAGCCTCTTAACTCCAATAATAGTTCTGGGGTTTTCTAGGCACTGAAGTTCAGTTTTGAAGAGGCTGTATATGCTGACTGCGCAAACCATTTAGAGACAGCAAAATGCTATTTCAGTAAATCATTTCAGATTACTTCAGTGTAAATAAGCACAGGTTGACATCACTAGACTCACAGAATCACAGAATATCCCAAGTTAGAAGGAACCCACAAGAATCACTGAATCCAAATCCTGGCCCTGCACAGGAATCACGTCACCTTCAAGGCTGCACAATACCACAGGAACTTTTAATAACAAGCAAATGGCTTCACTTGTGAGCAGCGCTTCAAAACAGCCACCCCTTCTTTAGCACAAATATCTCACCCAGGTTTCCTGTTGAGTTTATAGATTTGCCATCAAGGTACTTCCCATTGGTATGGCTCACAGGCCAGCTCTGCAAGCACATTATTATTCTGGGAGGTACTGAAAAACATCTGAAAGACAACACAGTCATTCGTCACACCCAGCACAGGTTCATCAGGGTCAAGTTCTGCTTGTCAAACTTAATTTCATGTTATGACAAGATACCCCACCTAGCTGATCCAGTGGATATAATCTTTTTGCGTCCCAGTAAAGCTTTTCACAGTGGCTCTCATGGTGTCCTTCTGGACAAAACATTCAGCACACAAGGATAAACACATCATGGGATGGGTGAGCAGTGGGCTCACGGGTGAGGTGCAAAGGGTTGCAGTGAATGGGGTGACATCAGACTGGTGACCTGTCACTGGTAGAGTTCCACAGGGCTCCATCCTCAGCCCTGTGCTCTTCAACATCTTCATAAATGATCTGGATGCTTAGTAACCCTTGGAAGGGACACTAAGCAAGTTCACAGAAAACACAAAAGTGGGAGGAGCTGTTGACTCCCTCACAGGCAGGGAGGCCTCGCAGACTGACCTTGATCAATTAGAGGGCTGGGTGAAGTGCTGGATTCTGCACCTGGGATGGGGCAACCCTGAATGTGTGTACAGACTGGGGAACAAGAGACTGGAGAGCAGCTCCATGGAAAATGACATGAGGGCCAATGGCAAGTTGAACATGAGCCAGCAGTGCCCTGGCAGCCAGGAGGGCCACCTGTGTCCTAGGGGGCATCAGGCACAGCATCGCCAGCCAGGCAAGGGAGGGGATTGTCCTGCCACTGAGGCGGCCTCACCTTGAGTGCTGCGGGCAGTTCTGGGTGCCACAGTATAAGAAAAACATTAAGCAATTAGAGAACATCCAAAGAGAGGCAGTGAAGGTAGAAAAAGGCCTTGAGGGGAAGCCGTATGAGGAGCAGCTGAGGTCACTTGGTCTGTTCAGCCTGGAGAAGAGATTGAGTTGCAATGTACAACTTCCACGTGAGGAGAAGAGGAGGGGCAGGCGCTGATCTCTTCTCTGTGATGACCAGTGACAGGACCTGAGGGAATGGCCTGAAGTTGTATCAGGGGAGGTTTAGGTTGGGTATCAGGAAAAGGTTGTTCCTCCCAGAGAGTGGTTGGGCACTGGAACAGGCTCCCCAGGGAAGTGGTCACAGCACCAACCCGGACAGAGCTCAAGAAGCTCAAGAGCTTAGGCACATGGTGGGATTCTTGGGGATGTCCTGTGCAAGGCTAAGACTTGGATTCAATGATCCTCATAGGTCCCTTATAACTCAGAATATTCTGTGATTCGGTGACCATGCCTGTTGCTACCTCTCCATTACAGAGCACAAAGCAGAGGCAACAGCTGTCAGAATGTATTATCAGGGCAACAGAGAGTGAAGTCATTCTGCACAGGAGAATAGTATTTTTGTCCTGCACTTGAATAATAGAGGGAGCTCTTAAAAACTGGAATCTGGAGACTCAAATAATAAAACTCCAAATGAAAAGATCCTCCCAAGATAAATACTGACACTGCAACTGAGTGGACTGTAAAAGGGCAAGTCCACTCATTTTGACATATACATTTAGAGAGGACAAAGGCAGACATGCTCCTGTATGTGTTGGTAGGACACAAGCTTTGTAGAAATATGCTTGACAGCGTTCAAAAAAACCACTACACTAACATATATAAACTAAAGAAAGTATCTTCTTTCCAAAGCCAGCCTTGTTTAATTATGTGTACACAATTGTGTGATAATCATACACTGGTAACCTCCTGGAGCATCAACATCTTCCAAAAAGGAACTGGAAAAAACACATCCTTGAAATGAGAGTTTCTATTCAGAGTAAATGTCCTTCACTGTTAAGGTTACATTCAAACTAGCATTTGCAGTTATTTTCTGCCATTCTTCCGCAAAGTAGGAAAGGAACACCTGCAATGGAAGTTAGCATTTAATGTCAGTGAAGGTCTCGTCTTATGTGGCAAAAAAAAAGTCTGGCTCCACGGTTCTTGAACAGGTTCTCAAAGACGGCCCTAAAATACAAATCAGAACTATCACTTTGATTCAGTGAGAATTCATCAGAAGTGTGGTGCAGGAGTTCTTTCAGATCTAATTTAAATATGCAACATGGAAGCCAACTACCATGGCATACACGCTACAGACTGTACACAGACAGATTTTACTGACAGGCTCCTCAGATAAACGCTTCAGTGTGAAGGCAGCTCTCATCTACCTGACTCTCCTCAAAAGTGCATGAAGTTCAACTCCTAGCAAGCTGGAGCTCAAAGCAGTGGGGAAGGTCTTTCTGGCACTGATCAGCAGTACCTTGCATCCACACACTGGCTGACAGCATCTTTTCTCTGTCAGTGGCAGCCACCACAACTTCAGGTCCCACTGGTTTTGCCCATCCCTCTACAGTACAGGTCTCCCCAGGCAATGGTGAGATGCTGCTTCAACATTAACATTCAACTCCTCCAAGTAGTTCTTCCAAGTAGCTGCTTCTGAAAGCAACAAAGTTTAAGCTTCTGAATATGTGTCCAGAGCAACCCATTCTGGGGAACAAACCAGACTTTGCCAACGTTATTGAAAGGCTAAAGATCCCAACCACACAGGGTGGCATCACTCAGTAAGGAGCTTTTCCTTACAAGGATGTGGAAGCTTCTTACATCATCCAGTTACAGCTAATCCTTGGAATCCACTCCAGCTTTTACAGCTTCTAGTCTGATAGGCAATTAATTGTTTTCCATGGGAAGCTATGATACCTATCTTCTTACCCTAAACAACAAAAGAACACATCAAAAGGCTTGCTTTTAGCCAAGCCTCATGTTAACTGGGAAGTTGGAACAGGACTGGAATATGCTGGCAAGAAAAGCTGTAGCATGTCCATTGTTAAAAACATGACTGAATGCAGACCTGGACAGACTGCAGGTGACCCTGCATGAGCATGGAGGTTGCATTAGGTAATCAATCACCTCAGTGATTCTGTGATTCTGTCTCTGGTAGTCACTTCTTCTGTACTTAACTGAATTGTTAGAATACAAGTCTTACTAGGTGTATTTTTGTATTTTCTTTTGTTGTTAGACTAAAGGATCCCTATTGTCAAGATATCCTCTGTTCAGGTTCAGCTCATGCTCAGGGCTGGGGTGGTAAGCTGTACAAAGTTCAAGAGTGTCTTTAGATTGCCCTCTTCTGCCCATCCTCTTTGCCCTCCCACTTCATTATCCTGCACATCACAGTGAAGATACTTGTTCTCCAGTTTCTTGTGCTTACAAGACTCTGGCTTCTGAAAATACACAATTACAAAAGAAACTCTGTGATGCAGCAAGACAGCTGAGTCAATCTAACAACTCCATACTGTTGAGGATTCCCTTATTCCTCACATCTTTATGCCAGCACTGAGGATCAGCAGACATCTTGGTCAGCAGATCTTTTGGGCTGTACTAACCTTCACCTCATAGTGCACTGAAGTTCTCCTACAAGGTCAGAAAAGTGCAAGATTTAACACACAGGAGATGCATGGTTTGCAGGAATAAGGAAAGATGCTGTCAAATGGAGCCTGACTTCATTTGGTGGCTCATCATGATGGCTCATCATGTTGTCTAACCACTCATCACCAGGACTGAGGTTCAGGTACATCAATTTACAGCCTTTTTTAGCACTGTGTTTGGACAGCAAAGTTATTCTGGATCTTGTGTCCTCAGCTGGCTCATTTCCACATGTCCTGTGACAGCACCTTCTCAGTGAGGCTGACACTAGCTGTAGTCTTCTCTGTGTTGAAGTAAGTACAACACATCTAATTACATTTTAGGTAGAACATGTCTTTTGTTCTCTGAACTCTCTTTTAAAGGGCTAGCGGCTCTGTGTCTAAACACCAAATTCTTCAATGAGCATGTCAAAAGACAGTTATCATAATCCAAGAGTTCATTTGCTGGAAATAGCTTTTAGGGTTTGTATAAAACTATGAGCTTTCATTCATACATACTACCAGATGTGATAGCCTGCTCCATTGTCTCCTCCATGTGTGAAGTACATTAGAGTTGAATTTTTTATCCTCTCAAGTCTGTTTCTCTGTTTAGAAGGATGACTTTTGCTTCACACAGTTTAGATGTGGTATAGAAATTCCTTCTCTGAGAGTAAAGACCTGACGGAACCAAAATTTCTCAAGGAATACAAATCTCTACTGTGGCAATCCTTCTCTTTTCTGAGCATACTTGTTTAATTCACTCTGAATGCTACAGTAAAAACTCAGCTGCCTGATGCAGTAGTATGTAGTACCCATTTTGTTAAGACATGGTGTACTGCCCAGGAACGGATTCAGAAAACAACAGTCTCAGTCCTATTTCTGTCAGTTTGTTTACCATCTAATCCTGGCATCCTCCCAAGCATTTAGTTTCACTTTCTGCAAAAAGTCCCAACATTTATAAACATAAAATATGAATAACAATCTGAGAACTAGATACAGCTAAAAAAGATAAACAAAATATCCTACCAGTCAACTAGGCAACATTTCATTGTTGTCTCATGCAAGTCTCATTCTTATCTAAAAAATCCTCTACCTCCCTGCAATGATACACTTCAACTTGTAGTGACTGCGAAAAAAAAAGTAACAGAACCAAAAACCGAACAACAAACCAATCAAACACCCCCAAACCAGTGAACAAAAATATGCTGATTTCCCCCTTAATTTCTCCAATTTTTTCCCAGTTATGTATTTTCAAGTCTGACAGACTGTGGAACCTGTCCAACACCTTACCAGACACTTAAGAGGTTAAGTGAAGAAAACTAAGCTTTCCTTTACCCTGTAAAACGTCCTCCTCAGAACAAACAGCAGGCAAGTGTTCTCCAGTCTGAGGAGCCTTTCCGCACAGCATCATCCAATACAGTGTTAAGGTCACTAAAGAATATGCTTATGTGTTACATATTGTTTAGCTTTATGTTTATTAAAAAGCAGTAAGAAACCTGACTGAGAAATGATAGATTACAGAGATGAAGCTGTCCTCTGATAACAACAGATTAATAGTTAATCTAATATGTAGCCAGTGGAATATTTTATGGAAAGGAACACCTTTGTTCTAGAACTGCTGAAAAGCAAATATATCCCTTCCAGCATAGTGGAATTACAAAATTCAGAATGGTAGTATTGTTTTTCTACCAGCTCCTTCAGAAAACAGATAGAAAGACTAAGGCAATCACTACCACAAGAAAACTCTAGAATCAATTCAATATGCATATATCCCTTCTTTCTGTCCATTAAAAGGTGTCTGCCTATTAATCATTCTACAGAAATACCGGCTCTAGGATTGGTGTTTTCACCAGAACTTTGGGTTTAATAAACATGGAAGGACTTCTGAAGCACAAGATATGATAGGGTCTGACAGGATCCATCTGTCCTGATGGGTGAAATGCATTTTTGGCTGTAAGTGACCCGCTGTGCCACTTAGACACTCACAAGTCTATGGAACAGGATGGGATTCACCTGAGAGTACTAAGGGACCTGGAAAAAGCACTTGCCAAGGTGCTCTCCATCATTTATCATCAGTCCTGGATAACCAAGGAGGTCTGGGATGACTGGAGGTTGGCTAATGTGATACCCACACACAAGAAGGGTTAAAAGGAAGATTTGGAGAACTACAGGCCTGTCAGCCTGATCTTGGTTCTGGCAAAGGTTATGGAACAGATCTTCTTAAGGGTGATCACACAGCACATGTCAGACAACCAGGGGATTGGACTCAGCTAGCATGCATTTGGGGAAGGCAGGGCTTGCCTGACAAACGTCTNTCTACCTGGACTTAGCAAAGCCGTTGACACCGTCTCCCATGGCATTCTCCTGGAAAAGCTGGCGGCCCACAGTTTGGACAGGTGCATCTTTGCTGGGTTAAAAACTGGCTGTATGACCAGGACCAGAGAGTGGAGGTGAATGGTGTCACATCCAGCTGGTGGCCGGGCAACAGTGGCCTCCCTCAGGAATTAGTACTTGTCCCAGTCTTGTTTAATATCTTTACTGATGATCTGGATGAGATGGACTGTACTCTCAGTATATTCACTGATGACAGCAAGCTGTGTGGGAGTGTTGATCTGCCGCAGGGCAGGAAGGCTCTGCAGAGGGATCTGGTCAGGCTGGATCACTGGGCCAAGGCCAAAGGTATGAGGTTCAATAAAGCCAAGTGTCAGGTCCTGCCCCTGGGTCACAACAACCCCGTGCAATGCTTGGGCCAGAGTGGCTGGAAAGCTGCCAGCAGAAAAGGGGCATGCTGGTCAACAGCACCTGAACTTGAACCAGCAGTGTGCCCAGTGTGCCAGGAGGTGTCCAGGTGGCCAAGAAGGCCAGCGGCATTGGCCTGTATCAGCAATAGTGTGGCCAGCAGGACCAGGGCAACGATCGTCCCTCTATATTCAGCACTGGTGAGGCCACCCTCAAGTTCTGTGTCCAGTTCTGGGCCCCACATGACAAAAACCACATTTATGTGCTGGAGCAAGTTCAGAGAAGGGCAAAGGAGCTGGTGAAGGCTCAGAGCTGAAGAGGGTAATTCCTATGAGGAGCAGCTGAAAGAGCTGGGGTTGTTTAGCCTGAGGAAGAAGAGGCTCAGGGGTGACTTTGTCACTCTCTGCAACTCCCTTTGAGGAGGCTGTAGCCAGGTAGGG